>CAMRHE010001066.1:0-238272 GCA_947044405.1 Leptodactylus fallax | reverse complement strand
GTCACAAATACACAAATAAACAGGAAGAGAATTAATTTCACCACATCAAGGTGTGCGCTGAAAATACGACAGATCTCAAATTCCATACACACATCCAAGATTTTTCTATTAGATTTTCACAGTACGACATCTGTCTGAAAATAACATTGTAATGTGTAGATTTTCGATGAAGGAAAAATTGTAAAACGCGCTGGACTTAGAGGGAGATGATAGAAAATGTGCAGAAAGGAATAGAAGAAATGAATCATCACATCTCATTGGATGCAGCAATGAGAAAAGATAGAAAATTATAAGATAAAATTGTCTAAGCCGGAAGAAATCTGAAGAAATAATGACTGCAAATTACGCAGATAAATAAAGTCTACAAGTGGTCAACGCAGCTTCATGTGCCAAATAGTATTCATCTATTCTCTATTTTTCTTCTAGTGATGGAAAAAATTATGACCAAATCTTAAGTATATTGTATTGTTAAAAAATATATAAAAACGTGAAAGGATCAATAATCATATCCAGTGGGTAGGTATTATACTGTTATTTTATATGGCCGTTTCAGGAATATTGCTTTATTAAAAAAAAAAAAAACTTGAATAGGTTTTAGGACGTTAGAGTTAGAACCAACCCAGAAGAAGTCATGGAAATTTGCCTGAGGCAACCTAAAATGACTGCTGTATCATACTCTGGAGTCTCTTCAAACCTCAGAGTATAATAGGTGGAGGCGTAAGGGAGGTGAAAAAAATAAAAAAAAAACATTCATACTCTCCTTCCATTACCTCTTTTGGCCTCCTCACAGCGTATGGCACTCTCCTGGTGATGCCAAGCGCATAGGTCACTGCTGAAGCCTATGGACACCATTTTTTCCACTTCCCCTGGGCCTCCACCTATTGTACTGGGATGTGAAGAGATCCCAGAGTATAAGAATGTCAATTTCACTTTGACACAACTTCAGTTGTGTTTGCCTTAGAGAGCAATAAATTGGATAGATAGGTTCCTAGGAGCCCTGACAGTGTTCTACACTATGTTTTATAGATAGGTTCCTAGGAGCCCTGATAGTGTTATATACTATGTTTTATAGAGAGGTTCCTAGGAGCCCTGACAGTGTTCTACACTATGTTTCATAGATAGGTTCCTAGGAGCCTTGACAGTGTTCTACACTATGTTTTATAGATAGGTTCCTAGGATCCCTGACAGTATTCTACACTATGTTTTATAGATATGTTCCTAGGAGCCCTGACAGTGTCCTACACTATGTTTTATAGATAGGTTCCTAGGGGCCCTGACAGTATTCTACACTATGTTTTATAGATAGGTTCCTAGGAGCCCTGACAGTGTTCTACACTATGTTTTATAGATAGGTTCCTAGGAGCCCTGACAGTATTCTACACTATGTTTTATAGATAGGTTCCTAGGAGCCCTGACAGTGTTCTACACTATGTTTTATAGATAGGTTCCTAGGAGCCCTGACAGTATTCTACACTATGTTTTATAGATAGGTTCCTAGGAGCCCTGACAGTATTCTACACTATGTTTTATAGATAGGTTCCTAGGAGTCCTGACACTGTTCTACACTATGTTTTATAGATAGATTCCTAGGAGTCCTGACAATATTCTACACTATGTTTTATAGATAGGTTCCTAGGAGCCCTAAGAGTATTCTATACTATGTTTTATAGATAGGTTCATAGGTCTGAAAGCGCCTATGGAAAATTATACTGTGTGGAGGGGCTGCTATATGACATTATACTGTGTGAAGAAGCCGCTATGTGACATTATACTGCATGGAGGGGCTGCTATGGGACATTATACTGTGTGGAGGCCACTTTGGGACATTATATTGTGTGTAAATAGAGTATTGTACTGTGTGGGGGACAGGAAAGGGGGCGCCCAAGTCAAAAGTTTGCTATGGGGCCCAGTCTTTGCTAGTTATACTCCTGGTGCTGACATATCTATCCATCCGTTACCAGCACAGCCAAATATTGCTGGGATTTAGATTTTCTTTTGTTCATTCTTGACAAAAAATTTATTGGCAAAAATAAAAATTTAAAAAAATAAACTATTAACACTTCTAATTATGAAAGCATTCTTACTTTGCAGTATTTTCTCCACCCAAGCCTAAAAGTTTTGCACTGTACTGTATTGCAATCATTCACACCTATATCTTGGTGTCCTGGGCATAGTGTTTGTAAAGGAATCTTCTGTCCATTAAGCTTCATGTTACATTTTGTCTTCATTGTGCTGTTGGTTCTTCTCATCTGTTAATGCATTGGTAGGACCCAGGAGAGGAGAACATGGTGTCCTCGTACAGAAACAGTCTTATCTAAGTAGTCTGTCACTGAACACTCAAAGGAAGAACAAGCATACAAAATCTGTGATATCATTATGTGATACATAGTACATAAAAAAGACGCATGTCCATCAAGTTCAACCAAGCGATGGGAAACGGCATGACGGAAGGGACAAGTAGGATATTACAACATGCAGACCTGCAAAGATTAGCAGCGCAAGGATAAATCCTGGGTGCCAGAAGTGGGCGCTGGCAAGCCACACCTTGGCCAGGGTATTTAGGTACAGACTGGAGCAGCAAACTGAACCCTGGTAACAATATAGATGCAAAAATTTTGAGTTGTGAATATTATTGATGAAATACAATGACCAGACGGCTCCTCTATTATTAAGTGGCATCTTTGAAGGAACCATAGGACAGGTAAAATGTTATACTTATAGGTACATAGCAGATGAGGTTGAATGAAGACACAGGTCCATCAAGTCCAACCTATAACCCTACAGTGATGATCCAGAGCAAGACAAAAAGCCCCATGAGACTGATGGCAATGGCCCCATGTCAGGGGAAAAATTTCTTCCTGACTTCAAATCCAGCAAGTATAAATGCCTGGATCAACGTGTCTTTATCAAAATCTAAAACCTTCTCTCTAAACATAGAGGATGTCCCCTTGTCACTGTCACCAGTCTAGACATAGAGGATGTCCCCTTGTCACTGTCACTGGCTTAGGTGTAGAGGATGTCCCCTTGTCACTGTCACTGGCCTAGGTGTAGAGGATGTCCCCTTGTCACTGTCCTAGGTGTAGAGGATGTCCCCTTGTCACTGGCCTAGGTGTAGAGGATGTCCCCTTGTCACTGTCACTGGCCTAGGTGTAGAGGATGTCCCCTTGTCACTGTCACTGGCCTAGGAGTAGAGGATGTGCCCTTGTCACTGTCACAGGTGTATAGGATGTCCCCTTGTCACTGTCACTGGCCTAGGTGTTGAGGATGTCCCCTTGTCACGGTCACTCGCCTAGGTGTAGAGGATGTCCCCTTGTACTGGCCTAGGGGTAGAGGACGTCCCCTTGTCACTGGCCTAGGTGTTGAGGATGTTCCCTTGTCACTGTCACTGGCCTAGGAGTAGAGGATGTCCCCTTGTCACTGTCCTAGGTGTAGAGGATGTCCCCTTGTCACTGTCACTGGGCTAGGTGTAGAGGATGTCCCCTTGTCACTGTCACTGGCCTAGGTGTAGAGGATGTCCCCTTGTCACTGTCACTGGCCAAGTGTAGAGGATGTCCCCTTGTCACTGTCACTGGCCTAGGAGTAAAAAGATCACTAGAAAGTTCCTTGTGCTGTCCCTTCAAATATTTGTACACTATTATTAGATCTCCCCTCTAGATGTCTTTTTTTTCTAAACTGAATGACCCCAAGTTTGTTAATCTGTCTTTGTCCTCCAATCCAGTGGCGTAACTAGGAATGGCTGGGCCCCAAGGCGAACATTTGACATGGCCCCCCCCCCCAAGCCGACGCCCCCAACCCCCCCAAGCCGCCGCCTCCAACCCCCCAAACCGCCGCCCCCAACCCCCCCCACACACAAACCGCATTCCTGCCCACACTATTATGCCCCATAGTGGCCCCTGCACACGGTATTATGCCCCATAGTGGCCCCTGGACACGGTATTATGCAGCATAGTGGCCCCTGCACACAATATTATGCCCCATAGTGGCCCCTGCACACAGTAGTTTGCCCCATAGTGGCCCTAGCACACAGTAGTTTGCTCCATAGTGGCCCCAACACACAGTAGTTTGCCCCATAGTGGCCCCTGCACACAGTAGTTTGCCCCATAGTGGCCCCTGCACACAGTAGTTTGCCCCATAGTGGTGCCTGCACACAGTAGTTTGCCCCATAGTAGCCCCTGCACACAGTAGTTTGCCCCATAGTAGCCCCTGCACACAGTAGTTTGCCCCATAGTGGCCCCTGCACACAGTAGTTTGCCCCATAGTAGCCCCTGCACACAGTAGTTTGCCCCATAGTGGCCCCTGCACACAGTAGTTTGCCCCATAGTGGCCCCTGCACATAGTAGTTTGCCCCATAGTGGCCCCTGCACACAGTATTATGCCCCATAGTGGACCACCCATGAACGATTATTATACTCTGGGGTCTTTTCAGACCCCAGAGTATAATTATTGGAGACCCAGGGGAGGATAGAAACATAGAAAACACTGCAACTTACCTCTTCCTCGCTCCGGTACACTCCCCGTGCGCTACTTCGGCCATCTTCAATGTCGGACCGGATCTCGCGTGATCCAGGCCGGCGTCGCGACGCATAATGACGTTGGCTGACGTCTGGGACGTCACCAAACAGGCCCGAAGCCTGCGGAGAGGTGAGTTACAGTGTTTTTTATGTTCGCTCACCTCCCCTGGGCCCCCAATCGTTATACTCCGGGGTCTCAAAAGACCCCGGAGTATAACGATAGCAGTGATTGTGGGGTTCGCGGTAGCGACTGCCACAGGGCTCCGGGCCCCGTAATGTTCCGGGCCCTGTGGCAGTCGCTACCACTGCTACCCCGGTAGTTACACCCCTGCTCCAATCCCTCATTCCTCTTATTATATCGGTCGCCCTTCTCTGCACCCTCTCTAGTTCAGTTATGTCCTTCTTGTAGACTGGGGCCCAAAATTACACACAATAGCAATTATAACATTAGCAGTACCGTATAGCAGAGCTGAGCCATCATTTATGCATCAGGATATGTTACCCATTCATGACCCTTATCTAAAAGGGTCTCTTGCTCTGTAGGACCCACCATGTTCATCTCCTATGCTGATCTCCCATTGATTTCAATGGGAACCATGTAAAACTTCATTTCCCCTGTGGTGGCACTACAGGGAAATTAAACACTTGCAGATTCCCTCGATCACTGGAAATCCCATATGACATTTGATCTGCTTAACTCGGGGTCATAAAGGGATTACATAAAATAAAGGAAACCTATAATCTAACCCACTTTATGTTTTTTATTCCCTTATCTTCATGCAAATCTGTTTGCTGTCAGTGAAGGGAAACATTTTCATTCACACCCTTTGCTGAGTTGGGGATCCAACTGTATGAGATCTAGGTCTTGAAAATGGTGAAGAGTTAAAGGGATGTTCCAGCCCCAAATGCATTTTGATACTGATGACCTATGCAAAGGATAGGTCATGAGGGTCTGATCTGTAGGGATCCGACACCTGGACCCCGCAAAGATCCGCTGATCTGGCAGACTCCAGAGCAGGAAGTTATAGCAGTGGATGGGGAGTGAAAACAGCTCTGCTCCTACTCAAGTAATAGGAACAGAGCTGCGGTCCCATCCACTGTATAATGGTGGCTCTGTTCCCTGTCCACTGCAGCACCTGGGGCTGCCGGATCAGCAGATCGGTGCAGGATCCAGGGGTCGGACCCCACAGATCTGTTGACCTATCCTGTGGACAGGTCATCAGTATCAAAAAACTAGAAACCCTCTTTAATGACACAATACACACTGATAAATCGACACAGGTGACAAAGTCGACACCATTACATCTGCTTTAATGATAAACTCAACCCTGCTACATCTTTTCAAATGACATAGGACAAAGTCACCAGCGCTTCATCTATAGAAATGACCCAGAACAAATTCCTCTCTGCTACATCTGTACTTACAGATGACAAACTCATCCCTACTCCCTTTATATTTGATGCATTATACAATATTAGTCTTCCAGCCTTGCATACAGCGATGTGCACATATGGACTGAGCTTCTCCTTGTTTTACATTTTGTTCTATTTTAGCATAGTGTCGCTCGGGTAGTTTATTATTTTTATTAACATTTTTCCGCAACTGGCTAGAAATCAGGACTTTACACATCAAGCATATTTCTGGGGACGCGGAGATTTGACACATGGATGTAAGAATATAAGAGGCCACAAGTCATTGCTTCGCAGCAGCCAGCACAGCACATTGTGTTCCAGGTAGTTGTCAGACACCATTGATTCTTACAGAGCTGCCTTTTCCAGGAGCGTCTCACTAACTGGAACAGAATCAGTCCTGTAAATCACTGGCGAAACATCCTCCAAAAACAGTTCATAGAGAACCATAACACCCTTCAGCCTCACAGCATTAAGCTAACTCTTAGCATACTTGGCTCAGCCTGATATGACAAGGGATCATGGTGCACAAACAAAGCAAATGCATTACAAATTGAGCTCTGCTATGTTTGGTTTTCTAAAAGGATTGCATAAGGCTTAAAGCATAACTAAACTTTGGAGAAAACTTTGTAACATACTTTATTAAAGAAAAGTGCCTAATTCTTCACGTTTGCCTCCTTTTGAGACTGACAAATGTGTACAAAAAAGTGTATGGGGAAGGGAGAGAAGAGCTTCTGGAAGTAGAGACACCTTCACTATAGAGAGACAGTTTTCCTTCACAACACACTCTGCTATCCAGATTTCCCCTGAGAGAAATGACTAATTCTGTAGACTGCCTCATGTCTCTATCTCTCTCCTTCTCCCCACTCCCCTCTCCATAGATTTAATTGTAAACTAACTCCCAATACATCATGGCCTGGGTACAACAGACACTTCTGCACCCTCTATAATAATATTGCCAATGATGAAACTATAGGGGTCACAGCAATAGCAGTTGGAGGGTGGACCAGCACTGGACCAATAGCACCTAAACCACAAGCCCCTCTCCCTACATTAACGCTGATCAGGCAGAGCGCTCCTGAATTACTCTGCCTGAGCATTGAGAGAACTATGCAGCACCGCAGTTACAGCTACCATATGCTCTCTCCCTCGTTCCTCTAAATCACAGATATGTTGACATTAACCCTGGCACTACCCTATATCACTAGTTTTACTGACCTTAACCCCTTTACTGTTCTTTACCACCTGGAATACAGACATTAACCCTTTCACAGTCCCAGACTGTGAGGAATGTGGCAGCAATCTTTACAGTGCCAGACATGGATACTGTTTAAAAGGGGTTGTCCAGGATATGAACATTTTTGATACTAATGACGTAATCCACAGAATAGGTCATCAGTATCAGATCAGTGACTGCCAGAAGCCATATAAGTGAATGGTAGCTGAACTGCAGTTCCAGGCGCTACCGCTATAGTGTACACTGTATACAGCTTCTGGTTCGTACAATGTAGCAGTGGTGCCTGGAGCTGCTGCCCCGCTCTCATTCACTTGTATAGGAGCAGGGCTGCTTCCGGCTGCAAACTTGGTATATAGCTTATGGCAGCCGCATCAGATGAATGGTTTGGGGTTCGTGTGTCGGACCCTGACCAATCTGATACTAATAACTTATTCTGTATCAAAAATGACAGGACAACCCCTTTAATACTATTTGTCTGTAGCCTTGCAGCACTGGACTCCTGGGTATTCAGTGTAGTGTACAGGCAGGGAGCACAGAGCAGCAAAGCTGTGTCTAAATATGCAAAGGCTGTGAAGTGAGACCTGCCCCTCCCCACTTCCTCTTCCTGTGTTCCATCTAGAGCATGTTGGTTTCTAATTTCCCTTTGATTGAACTTGTTGGACATGTGCATAACTCCCAACTTTCAATGGAATGAAAGAGGGACAGAATGTGGGGAGTGCTGCAGTGAATTTTGCCCCACCCACTTCACTTAGACTCCACCCATTCCAATCAATTTCTCTTTGAACCCCCACACAGAATAACGCCCCTACAGTCACCCTGACATGGTATGCCACCCTCCAGTTGCCCTCAAAGCATAATGTCTACCTCCAGCTGCCCCCCCACCATATAAAGTCTCTCTCCCGATGCACCTGTAGTTTAATGTCCCCCTCCAGCTGCCCCCTCAGTATTCAATCCCAAACAAACATAAAAAATATTCACTTTGCCCCACTCCCCTGCTGTTCTCTCCTGTCTTTGCTCCTGGAGGCTTTAGGCACAATATAAGTGACGTCACCACATCACACCTACTTCTCCCAAGTCACCAGGAGTAGAGACAGGGCCAAAAGGTGGAGCAGGGAGCAGACGTCTCTCTGCTTCACCATTGTATTCAACTTATCTGCGTCCAGAGGATACAGATAAGTTGAAGCCGGGATATACCTCCTGCTGACTGGGACACCACGACTGCACCCGGAATCCGAAACTGTCTCACTGAATCCAGGACAGTTTGAATTAGTGAAGGAGACTTGGAGCAAACATGAATAGGCCGTCAGGATCAAATGGCATCCTAAAATTTGGGGGAAAGGTGAGTAACAGTGTAATTTATCAGAATACATTTGTGCATTGATTCATAATGTGCTTACATCAATAAACTTTAGTTGTTCATCCATCATAAAGAAAGTTCATAAAACTTAACCCACCCCCCAAAAAAACTTCTTTTTTTTATGGCTACAAAGTAAAAAATGGAAAATAAAAGACACATTTTTCAGACGTCCTCATTCTCAACTATGGAACATCTTAAGTAATCAGAGACCGCAACATTCGCAGCCATTACTACATTAAAGGTTAATTAATTGCATATCTGTAATGCATTCGCCTCGCTCACCACAACTTCACATTTATATTTGCATCTTTTTTTTCAGTGATTTCTGATTAATAAATTAACCAATTTTAAAAACACAAATCATTACACATGTCTGGAACGGCATCTGCTAAAAATCTCAGTTATGCTAAAATACTTGTAAGAGTGTAATAGAATGGAAAACACTGATAATGTCAGCGACCTTCCGAGCCATCTTATGTAAATGAACACTGATTTTGTTGTTCAGATTTTTATTTTTTTTTACAGAGTTTAGTATAAAAACACAAAGTAATAGATTGAGGAACGTATGCAACATGTCCACCATGTATGATATATTTATAGACTGAGGAGGTTCTTTGAGCACTGCTAATGGGCCAAAAATCCTAATTTTCTTACACTTGCTTTTCCCACACATTGCAGCAGATTTATTAAGACTGGAATTTTGTACACCAGTCTTACTTAAAGGGGTTTTCCGGTCAAAAATGTTTTTGTTTTTTTAAATGTTTGTTAGTGCTATTAATGGGTTAATAAATGCACCCATATACCTTTAGCTGTGTTTTGAGTGATTTCTGGGTGTCTCTGGGAGCTCCTGGTATCTCCTGCATTTGTTTACATGGTTCAGTTTCCTGCTATGTAACTTCCACACTAACCCCTCTTACCTCACTCCCCCCATCATCTCTACCTCCCTCCTTCAGTCCCTCCTCTCTCTTTCCCATACACCCCCCTCCCTATCTCTATAGCTATCCCGCCCTTCCCTACCTACTCAGCCCAACCCCCAACCCCATTATATACTTACCTTCCATGCTTCTTCCTGGGAGATGGCCCATCCTTCTTTACTGATTCTGCAGGCATGTGCTTTTGCCCCAGCACTGCTCTGTTCTCTCCAGCGATGACCCACCTCTACTGCGCATGCGTGGAAGTTGTGCAGTAGAGGTGCATTACTGGCAGCAGTGCGCAGAGCAACACTTGGATAAGAGGTCGTGCCTGCAGAATCCGTAAAGAAGGAGGAGCCGTCTCGCAGGAAGAAGGAAGAGAGGTAAGTATAATGGGGTGGATGGGGGGAGTAGTAGTGGCGATCTGTTTACGGAAATGGGGAAACGGATCGTCACCAGATTATCATAAAATGTCCCTGGTGCGGTCACATGGGATATGGCTAAATATACATTTTTGATTAGTTATGTTATTTTGAAACTAGGAGGGTGTTTAGATTAGTGTACGGATTTCCAGTTATGCCGGACAACCCCTTTAAGACCCTGACTGGCGCAGGCTATGGCTGACTTATGAAGAGGCTCTGGCACTTTTACAGCATTTACCTCCATTCATAATGACATGTTATCTTTAATTCCGCAGGTTGAAACAATCACAGTGATAATAAATTTATACAGTTTTTTCACATTATAATACCTTTAAAAAAAATTCTAAATTTTAAAAATAAAAAATTTCATAACTTTTTTATATTTCAGTATAAAGAATTATTTTAGGTGCCTTTTTTTTGCAGGGCAATACGTAATTGATGTTTTGATTTTTTTTTTTTTTCCACTGGGGCTTTCACTGTATGGGATAAATGTTTTAAGAATTCGGGTATTTTTGGACTTGGAGATTCTATGTGGACTAGGAGTTTATATCTATTTATATGTGATCTAGGGGGAGGCGGGCAATATGAATTTTTATATTTTAAATTTTTTAAATATTTTTAAGAATTTTTTTTTTTTTACTACTGTATTGCAGTCTATGGCAAAATCCCTGTACAAATGAAGCCTGCCAAAGGCAAGCCTCAATAGTTAAATTACTATGGCAGACCTGGGGGACTTCAGAAGGCGCCCAGTTGCCATAGTAATGGAATGGCACCCCCGGACCACCACAGGACAGCTGTAAAATGAAACTGAGCGTACCACTAAGATGCCCTGATCACTTCCGACCATGGCTTCCAAATGGTTAGATGCCTGTTATCAGAGACATCTCTGATTATAGGCATTGCTGTGTGAAATAGCAAAGACTGCATGAGCGCCATATTCAAAGCTGACATCCGCCACAGTAGTAGCATGTTGCAAAAGGATTAAAGGAATTGTCCAATACTAGAAAATATGGCTACTTTTTTTCTGGAACAGCACCATGCCAGTCCACGAGTTGTTTCTGGTATTGCTACTCCTCTCTACTGAAGTAAAAGGAGCTGAGCTGCAATACCACAAACAACCTTTAGATAGGTACGGCGCTCTTTTCGAAATGAGATCTGTGTTTCTACTGTACTGAACCTCTAGTCAAGCACTTTAAAGTCAATTTCTGTTTGCTAGAAGGATCCCCAATGATCCAGGGATTATAGACGGTCTCATTGTTGTGACCCTGGCAATGAGCTATTATCTCTGTGGGAACCTGATAGCAAATTTTCTATTTTCCAGCAGCAACACCACAAGGAAAATGAAGCATTACAAGGCAAGCAATCCATAAAAATCAATAGGCCGTCCACACAAGGCATGAATGTTTTTGGTCAAATTACTTGGATTGGGGGAAAAAAGTAATTGTATTTATTTTTGACCCAACCTATGAAAGGGCAGAAGCAAAATTTGCACTGTGGTCGATATGTCTGATGTGAATAAGAACAGATGAGGCTCTTAAACAGATCCCTTTCTATTTGCTCAGTAGCTTAAAACAGGTTTTGCAAACCAGACAATCCCTCGAAGGTCAATGGAAATAGAAAGGACTATAAAAAAAAATAATAAAAAAAAAAAGGCAACAACAAATGTAGCATTGTGCCTGTCCGTGTATGTTTTATATTTATATTTGTGTATTCACATCTGTTTGATCTAATTTTTTTAGACATTAGGCACATTGTCTATGTGCGACATAGGAAACATGAAATTTTCATGACACTTCTGTTTGTGTTCCAAAAAAATCTAGCTCACCTTATGACATCCTCCACACGTCTGAAAATCCAAGTGGTTTGCTAAATTTCTCCCTTTAGGCTGGTGCGTCTGGATGTCAGAAATCATTACGTTACAAGCTGTCCGCCGCTGCTGCTCATATATGTATATGAGCTCTGGATACATTAACTTGTCATCTGGTGAGGAGACAGACATCTCTCGTCATTACACATCATCCCCCAGACCCAGTTTTCTGGAGGATTAGTTATCTTAGTCTAATTAACCCTATGATGACAGCTGACGTTCTATTATGGCTCTACAGCAGAGCCTAACAGGATGCCTGTCAGCGTTATACTGATAGGCGTAATACACTGCAATACAGAAGTAATGCAGTAAATTATATCAGCGACCAAGTGGGCCTTAAAAAAAAATTAAGAAAAGTTAAAGGGATTGTCCGGAGAGTGTAATTAATTCACTTTTTCTGGCAACTTATTGAAGCTGTGCCTTGTTCTGATACCGGGTCACATGATTGTAACCAGTCCCCTCCCTCCTCTCTCGTTGATACAGGTAGTTGTAGGGCTCCTCCCATAGTACAGGCATCTACCTGTGAAAACGAGAGAGGAGGAAGGAGGCGGAGTAACCTGAGGGACAGGGGCTGGATATATTCATGTGATCCAGGGTCACAACCAGCCTAAAACCTCCAGGTCCAGCTTCAAAAAGTTTCCGGAAGAAGTGAATTCATTTACACTCCATGGAAAACCCCTTTAAATAAAACAAAAAACAAAACAAAACCCTTTTTCCCATTAAAAATGCTTTCTGGTATAAAAAAAAAAAAAATCTAAAAAAATAAAAGTAGTATGCATATCCATGACAATCTGCACTACTTATTTATCCTGCATGGTACGTGCCATATGGAAAAAAAAATACTAGAATTTCTATGTTTTTTTCTCATCCTGCCTCTGAAAAAAATGGAATAAAAAATTATCAAAAACTTCCCTAGAGAAAAAAAAAATTCAAAATAATAGTACAAAAAAAAAAAAACTAGAGCTCATCCTGAAAAAAAAAGACCATCCATGATCCATGTAGCTGATGCAAAGCAGTCACCGAACAGAAGCTCAGACAAGATGGGCGCCCCCATGATCATGTACAGAAAATAGCAAAAATATCCGAGAAAAAAAGATTATGTATTTGGTTTCAATAAGTCAAAAATTTGAGCAATACATTCCCTTTAAGAACTAGAAAGCCTTCATCTTTCTTGCTGTTCTTTTAGTATCTAAGCTCTGCTCCTTGCCCTTCTGTGTAGGCACGGGCTGGCATTCCTTCTCTTGTTCTGGGCATATATTAAGAGATGAAAGGACACCTGGAGAGAAGTTTAAGTAAGGAGAGTAAAATAAGTGAAAATAATTGAAAAAAAAAAAAAAAAAAAGCTTTAATCGTTGTAGTCAGGAGTGATCTGGTAATAATAGTCATGAGCAGGTACGCCAATTAGGCTGCCCTCTTATTAGTGAGCCTGCCACTGCCGAAGCCTTTCATTCATGACATCAAGTACCGAGCTGCCGGCGGGGGAGGAATGACTACATTAGGGACCTCCGTCTTGAAATATGGCAGTGTTCACACAGGGCACGGGAGCAGACACAATGGGCTGACATTTCTTGGTGCTCACATAACTCATAGGTTGTAAACAGACAGAAGTCCATCAAGTTTAACCTTTCTAAATCGTTTTTAAAGGGAACCTGTCAGGTCTTTTTTCGATCCAAAGCAGCCCCGGCAGCTACTGCATCATGATTTGCACTTTACAATCCGACCGTGCAGGCGCAGTAATGGCAGCCTCTCCTGACAGCTTCTTGTGTGTCCCCTCCCGCACTCAGAAGTCATGCATGCCATGGAAAAGACAGAGCAGCGAATAAACCCGGTTCACATCTGCGTTCGGGCCATTTAGTTCCCCTCTCTGCATGAATAATGGGGAGAGAAAAGTCTTGCAAGCAGCACTTTTCACTCCGCATTTTTGGTGCGGAAATCACACGGACCCCATTATAGTCTATGGGGTCCACCAGTTTCCTAAGATATCCGCTCTTCTATGTGGATTAGGTTTAGAAACCCATGCGCAGATGTGAACTGGGCCTTAGGTTGCACAAGTGTTGGCAGGAGTCGCGTGTGCAGAGACATGCAAGAAGCCCGGCGGGAATTCAGGGAGAGGCAGCCATAACTGCACCTACGCAAGATTTCAGGTGAATTTTGGGGATGGCGGACATGGGGAAACTTGTCATTCATGCCTCCTGGGTGTAATATAGCACCGAAATAACCGCCTAGGCTGCAAGACTAGCAAGCTGAAGTGTCCGCCCATAGTCTGACTGCTCTAACTGTAAAGAACTCTTTCCTAGACTGATGTCTAAGTCAACTCTAAACGTAATGAATGTCCCCTGGTTCTTTGTAAAGTTCATGGAACAAATACATTTTGTACCAGTTCCTGGGGCACCTCAAAGCTGAACAAGCCCCTTTTTCTAGGGTCACATTATAAGGGACCACCCACCCCCTTTGAACCCTCTCCAGCTTTCTTATATCCTTTTTACAATTTGAAGCCTAAATCTGAATTCCATAATGGAGACGCGATCTTATAGATTTCTAGAGGGGTAAAACTGCATTGTTATAGACTTTCTACATTGAGAAATCTACACTTACCTCCACAGAGATACTGGGCATTTAATGTGGCACCGCCTGTTCTTCATATCGGTTGTCAGAATGGAGGTTGTCGATTTAGGACACCCATTTTCATAGGCTAGGCTTTCCTTCATCCAGGGGAAAGGTTCATTTCATTTGTTCACTGCTCCTACTCTGTATCTAAATAAAGAAAGTGTCTTGTTTTCCACCCCACCCCCCTGCTTCTTTGCCAACTACACCCCCCAGGGGGGGTCCCCTGTTCAGGATCCTCATCCCTTGGCCAGACTGGACATTAATTATGCGTCTCTCATGCGGGAGGACCTGCCCTGTCCTGTATTACACAGAGAACACTCTGATGTGAATGGGCATTGTGTAATGCTTCATTTCCCCTGTGGTGGCGCTGCAGAATAACTGAACACTCACAACCATGCTTCCCCGCAGATTACACCTGATTACCGGAAGTCTCTGGGTAGTGAGACCAGTTTTTTGGTCAAGGGACAATTCTATCACTTAGGGATTGTCTAAAGTTCCATTAAAAGGGTTCTCCAGGAGGGGTTTCTATACTTACTTCCCTCCGGTTTTGTTGCGGATGAACTACAAGTTTCTGGGCTGGTTCTGACCCTGGTCCCCAAGCCGCTACACCTCCTCTCTTGTAGTTACCTATACTATGGGAATGGGTTTACTATTATAATGATGTATTCATCCAGCCCCCATTGCACAGGTAGCTAGCAGTGAACATGGAGGGAGGAGGGGGTCCGGTTACTGGTTCTGATCACATGACCTGGGGTCAGAACCATCCCAGAAACACATGGTTTATCTGCAATAGAACCCAAGGGAAGTATAAAAATCCTCCCTGGACAACCCCTTTACGTTTTTTTTTGCTGCATTTTTCATTGCGTTTTTGCTTCCTCTTTGTGGTTTTTCTTCACTTATTAAATCTATAGGGAAAACGTGATTATTTCTGCAGGTAAAACTGACCTGCTACGTTTTTCAAAACATTGCATTTCCGCAGTGTTTTTTCCCCCCGCAATGTGTGGATAAGATTAGCCAGAATCTCATTCACTTTGCTGGTACTGTAAAACGCATTTTTTCTGCTGAGCTTTCGCAACGTGGGGCCTTAGCCTAAAGCGTATTCTCTTTCTATATCTAGATCTTGTGCACGTCATGAAGGCTGCAGGCGGACGATAGGAGTTGTAGTTGTGTAACAGCTCGACAGCCATAGGACGGCGACTACTGCTGTAAAGGTTAAAGCTAGCGTTTCGTGGCAACTTTTGACTTGTGTGTTGTCAATGTTTACCTACAGGGAAGAAGTTGCGAGTGATGTGCGACTACTTCTTGTGATTGTTGGGCAACTTATTCCACCGCAACGAGACCTCGAGGTTGCCCATCGTTGGTAACCCACCACTTTACCATGGCAACTGGAGCCGTAGACTCTTTTACAGACAGACCGAGGTGTATTGTGTCCATTCATGAGACAACACATATAAAGAGCATTCGTTCTAGGAAACGCGGCGTGTCTGTAGAATATTCGTAGAACTTCCATCCACTTATGTAACATATGGGATACATCGGCTTTTAATATTTTATTGGTGAAGAAAAAGAATATGAAAACCATTTAAAAAAAATGCTGCCGCCTGGATAGAAACTTCAAAAGCTGATGTAGGAGTATTGTGAGCGGCAGCGAGCAGAGATGAAAGCGGTGGCGCGGGGACGGCTCATTAGCCCGCAGTGTTTACCCTTATTACAAATAATTTCTTTGTGGTTAGAACAAAAAGTCGCTCGTTGGAAGCTTGAAAACCTAAGATGGGATCGCTGCTCTCCAGGCTGGCTACCTGCTGCTTAGCAACCTGTCCTACGTGTCTGCCTTCTTTCCTGTTGTACAATACTGTAGACACAGGGGCTGGCTGGCGGTAGATGAATATCCGACGGACGCACTCGCACAGGGCTGCGTAGGAGAAATTGGGAGCACAGGTGAAAAACTTCTTGTCTTGTTTTGATGCCTGGACGTATCCTAAAAAGTGAAATAAACAATACGGCTGAGATGTAAGCAAGTGCTAAGTGTGGACCATGTGCTCTGCAGATGTAGCAGAGCTGAACATGTCGCTCGTGAACTCTTTAGGGTTGCCTTGGTCGGTTTATTTTGACTAATGTCAAGTTCAGCTCCGAGGCATCTGTAGAGAGCAAGATCTGAATACGATATCTGGAGACGAATACAGGGCTGTGGAGATGGTAGGCCAAACCACCAACTCCAGCATCTTTATTTTTCCCTAGCCCAACTCCGACTCAGACTCCTTCACAAATGGCTGAGAGCCATGGTCAGACAGAAGAAGTAACGATGGATACAAAAGGATGTGTAATAAATAACAAACAAAACACAAAGCTACTTATAAAGCTATGGACTATGGAGGATAACCCTCTCCATATAACAAGCTGGGGCAACCTAAAATGGTTTCCCCATCGGGACCATGGTGTTAGCTGGAGACACTAAACAGCGGCCACCCAACTGACATTTAAAGGGAAACTCTCAAATCTATTTGGGACAGTAAACCACCCACCGGTCCTTATGGTCTGGTGATTTAGTGTCCATGGTGTAAAGCTGTCCAAGTCCGCATTAAAGAAAACAAACCTTTATAGTCACCTTGAGATGAGTCCAATGAATCTCATCGGACTCATCTCTGGTGCTCCCGACACCTGCACTGTTGTTCAGAGAAGTCTGGCGCATGCGCACTGAAGCAAAAGTGTACTGCTCCAGCTTGGCTGAACAACTGCGCAGGTGCTGGGAGTACAAGCACTAAGTAAGTCTAAGGGTATGTTCATACGGAGGAAGATTTTCTCAGCTGAAAAAAAATCAGCTTTAGGAATTTGGAAGGAAGCTGAATTTTTCCACATGACCAAATTCCGCAGCGGGATTTGCAAATTCTGCACCAGCCAGGTAGAAATTTTCCCATTCACTTCAATGAGAGTTATGAGATGGAATCCGCCTGCATATTGAGCATGACGTTTATTTTTTCTGCTATCTGGAAAATTCAGCTAATGGAAAAAAATAATCCGTCTCACATTCAGCCATGTTAACATACCCTTAGGGTAACTTCACCCTGAGTTTTTTGCAGGCAGATTTTTGAGGCGGAATTTGCCAATTCTCCCATTTACTTCAATGGGAGTCAGGCAGATTTTTTTTCTCTGGCTAATTTTTTCAGCTAGAGGAAAAAAAAAAAAAAGTGTCAGGACCCATATTCAGGCGTATTCTGCATTCGTATTCTGGAAGGCAGAGAATGGGAAAAACCGCTGCAAAAAAACATTTTTTTTTCTGACTCTCATTCATTTCAATGAGGTTTGCAAGGCAGAAGGTCATGATGCTTTTTTTTTTTTCCCCCTCTAGCTGAAAAAAATCTGATTCTGCCTCAAAATCCGCCTGCAAAAAATCTGTTTTTTTTATTGATGTGGGCATGGACTGTGTTACAACAGGGCTATTTGGGACACTAAACCACCGGGCCATAAGAAACAGTAGGTGGTTTAGGATCCCAAACTGACCTCAGAGGTTCATTTAAAGGGATTCTTTCACTAGGGTCAATCATATCAAAGTAACAACGGGCCTCTGTTGCCAAGATACACGCTTATTTCCAAATGAGGGTGGCTCCGTTGCTGTTATGCCCCACATTGCTGTAACTGGCCTCCATTCCCCAAGCTGAACTCTCGCCTGGTTCTGTATTCTTGCATTCGCACTGTCAGTCACATAAGCCAGAGAGGCTGTACTGCGCATGTGCCAACTGTATCACAGTACACCCGTATGCTGCAGTCCCGTCACTTATGGGTGTACTGTGACACAAGCAGTGCTCCGGCATGGTAACTTCAGAGACCCTCTGCGCATGCGTCAACTATGTGACCAGCGGCACAAATGGGAAAATACAGAGCCGAGTGTGGGGCGTAACAGCTTGGAGCAACGGAGCCGCCCCCAGTGCTCCAGACTGCTCATTTGCATATTTATAATTAAACAAATATCTCAGCAATGGAGGCCCATAGGGAAAAAGGGTTGCACCCAGACAAGCCTGGCCTGTCAAACAGTGTAGTTACTTTGATATTCTTCAACTCCCCTTAAATGTGCCAATCGTTTTATAAAATATTTGATGTCATAGAGATATGTTAAAGGTTTTGATTGGTGTCTAACCGCTCACTCTAACAAAGCATCTGAATGGTCAGCTTGCAATACTACATTCCACCAGCAGAGGTCACTGCAAGAGACATGTATGGGCGCCCAGAGCTTCCTGACTCCAGGACTAGGTTTATGTCCTTTGTGTTGTATTACAGCTCAGCCCTTTTCAAGTGGAATATGATGGCGCTATATAAAATGGAGCTGAGCTGCAATACTAAACACAGTCCATGGATGATGGTGGCGCTGTTTCTGATAGAAAGCAACCATGTTTTTCTAATCTCACCTATTCCCTTTAAATGATAGTGCCCTCCAGTTCTCCCCATTCAGGCTCAAGTGATGGGTTATATGCAATGTTTTAAAGAAATATAAAGATACACAGAATCTAATAGTAATATCTCCCTCCAAAGAGGTAATCTCACATGTCCGGCCTGGGAGACATTTTTTTTTAACCCATTACGTTATTATTTGCATAGATTTAAGCAAAAATAAACTGAAAATTGCAACGTATTCCGATGTTCTGTTCCCATGGAAACAGAATAGTGTACAGCGGGCACGTCAGCCGCGTCTCCTCCATTAGTAGGCTCATGTATGGGTGATCGCACCTGGAAGACATCCATGTGTTATAGCTACAAGCTGGAGCGCTCCATCCACCGATCTTATATAACTTCACCTCACAACACTAATTTCATTTTCACACCATCTTAAACACTTTCCTCTCATTTGCAGATGCCTGGTTTTTGACGGAGAAGAGGCATCGGATAATGTGTTAATTTATGGCGATATGTGCCGTATGAAAAAAACCCACGAAACGGTCAGATGTCCCGGTCAACAAACCCATTAACAGCGCCATGTATAAGAGTAAAAATATAATGCAATAAAAAATGCAAAAAAAACCAGCGAGGTAAACCCTGTAAAACTCCTCTTATACACTAGCTTTTCTGCAGCATTCCTGTGATGGGACATTGAAGTCCAGCAAAACCTTTATACAGTATGATGTACGGCTGTGTTAACACCTTGGTAAGCCCTGTGCAAAGGTTTCATATGTGGCCCCCGTACAATAATGTTGAATTCTGCTGTTCCCTTAAACCTGCCTAAGTCCCCTTTGACTCCACCCGTTCCTATTAAGTTCCTTTATGCCCCAACACAATAATAGTGTCGTTCAATGTGATGATGGCTCCTTAGTTCCCAGTACACATCATAATGCCCTTATGTGACCCCGCACATTATAATGTTCCCTAAGTGATCCCACACATTATAATGTTCCCTAAGTGACCCCACACAGTATAATGTCCCCCAGGCGGCCCCACTCACTATAATTTCCCATAGATGACCAGGGCTGTGGAGTCAGAGTTGGGACCAATTTTTGGTAGAGTCAGAAGAAAGTTACAGACTCTGGTTTCAAAGTAAAATTATTAATTATTTTATATACACATGTGGACAAAATTGTTGGTTCCCCTCGTTTAATGAAAGAAAAACCCACAATGGTCACAGAAATAACTTGAATCTGACAAAAGTAATAATATATATAAATTCTATGAAAATGAACAAATGAAAGTCAGACATTGCTTTCCAACCAGGCTTCAACAGAATGTTTAAAAAAAGAAACCTCATGAAACAGGCCTGGACAGAAATGATGGTTCCCTTAACTTAATATTTTGTTGCACAACCTTTTGAGGCAATCCCTGCAATCAAACGATTCCTGTAACTGTCAATGAGACTTCTGCCCCTCTCAGCAGGTATTTTGGCCACTCCTCATGAGCAAACTGCTCCAGTTGTCTCGGGTGTGAAGGGTGCCTTTTCCAGACGGCATGTTTCAGCTCCTTCCAAAGATGCTCAATAGGATTTAGGTCAGGGCTCATAGAAGGCCACTTCAGAATAGTCCAATGTTTTCCTCTTATCCATTCTTGGGTGTTTTTAGCTGTGTGTTTTGGGTCATTATCCTGTTGCAAGACCCATGACCTGCGACTGAGACCAAGCTTTCTGACACTGGGCAGCACATTTCTCTCTAGAATCCCTTGATAGTCTTGAGATTTCATTGTACCCTGTACAGATTCAAGACACCCTGTATCAGATGCAGCAAAGCAGCCCCAGAACATAACAGAGCCTCCTCCATGTTTCACAGTAGGGACAGTGTTCTTTTCAAGATAGGCTTCATTTTTCCGTCTGTGAACATAGAGATGATGTGCCTTGCTAAAAATTTGTCTCAATTTTTGTCTCATTTGTCCATAGGACATTCTCCCAGAAGCTTTGTGGCTTGTCAACATGTAGTTTGGCAAATTACTTTTGTCAGATTCAAGATATTTCTGTGACCATTGTGGGTTTTTCTTTGACTAAACGAGGGGTACCAACAATTGTGTCCACATGTGTATATAATAAAATTATTAATATTATTAATATATAATTATCTAATTAATTATCGGTGCAGGACTCTTCATCCACTGATTTCAGACAGAATCTGTGACATGGAGATTTCGGCGTAGATGTGAACTAAGCCTTAGAGGGGATTTACTGCTTTGGACTGACCTGGCTGTCAGTCTTTTATGGAGTTGGAGAAGGAGTCTGGCCATGGTAGCCACGTAGTTGATCCCACTAATGTCTCCTAAATGGCCCAACGCAATGACCCCTAGGTGAGTGCACATAATATAAAGCACCCCCCCAGTGGTTCCAACATAGTTTAATGCCCCATAGTGATCCCTACACCATTGTATTCATCTCTATCTGTATCTAGGGACAGCAGCTGAAATGCTGGACTGTCCTGCTGGATTTGGGATGTTTGAGAGTAGGTCCACTGCTGCTATAGAGCCTGGTGCAGGTACACTGTTTGCCCTATGGTTAAGGTGGCCCTGGTGCTATGAACAGTGCATGGCCTTAGGGGCAGAAGCATAACACAGGGATTTAAAGAACACCAAAGACTATCCCCATGTCATACACCGCCCCTTCAGGCATATCCATTGCAGTGTATCAATTGTAGCTAAAAGGTTCCTTTAAAGAGGCGATGTTAGAAAATGTCTGTAGAAGCGATAGCATGGAAATGGTTGGTTCAGCTGTTGGCTGAACATTGGTAATTTGGCCCTTGTAATATATGTCAGCCTTGCATCGATTGACCTCCTGCTGAGTCCTTCTAAACAAGGCTAAGGTAACAGAGAATGTACCCAGACAGTTCCTGTACCTAATCCTGACCTGGGGAGATCTGCCATATGTTGTGTATCTGTAGATCATGCAATCCTTAAAGGGTTTGCTCAGGATTTTTTGTTTTATGTCCTATTCTTAAGATAGGCCATAAATATATCATTGGTGAGGGGACGACAGCCAGTCCCCACAAGGATCAGCGGAGGACAGGTTTCAATAGGAGCTGAGCTGCCGTACTGATGCCTGGCTACTATACAGGGCACAGAGGCAACTGCTTCCAGCTCAGTGTAATGTATAGTACACAGATCAGACGTACCCCCAACAGCTGATAGGTGTGGGGGCCACCAGCTGTCTGCCTCCCACTGATCAGATATTTATGGCCTCTCGAAAGGACAACAATTCCTGACAACCCCTTTAAAGCGCCCCAGTTCAAGGACAGAGAAACTGACTGATCATTGACAACTTACCAAGGGCATTGAATGTTGCTGCATGTTCCCATAAATTGTCGCCTTGGCTTGAGACCGGCTGCCACAGCAGTGCGTCCACGTCATGTCTCAGCGAGAAGCACGGCATCATTGCTGGAGTAGCTACAAGTGAAAACAGGAATTGGTTGCCTCCAAGATTTACCTGCGGGGATACAAAGTCATGAAGATCTTTATTTCCATGTCTACTGACAAATAGTGTACAGACCTGACACTGGTATTGGGGTCAGAAACAGTCACCTTTCTTAGTTTTTCTTGACCAAGTCTTTGGCCCTGCCAGTGTCTGAACTCGGAGGACAATACGGATAGTGGTCCACAAAGGCATATACACACACATACATATATATCTATATCGACACATACATAACGTACATAGCATGCAAGTTGTTGAGGAGTCTGCAGTCAATGGTAAATTGAAGATTGTTTCCGAATTAAAGGGATTTACCAAAATGGGTGTCACAGAGGAAGATCCTCCTCATGGAATCTAAGGCCATTATCCTGAGTTGAGCTACAGGAATCACTGGCACCCAACCTGGTGGATTTGGGGTGACCAGGTATTGCATTGTTGCCCAATGACTTGAATGCTTCCCTTACTGGGCCAGGTTCATGACGTTGCATAGGTTAATCACAGCTATATGGAAAACCAACCTATATAGGCATGTCAGAAGAATGGTACAGGTGTGTAAGCTCAGACCTAAACCAATTCTCCATATGAAGAAGTTCAAAGTGATTTTTGCAGCCCCATTGGGAACTCAGTATTTGTTACTGAAATCTGCAACACAAAGTTTCCTGCAATGAACACCCCAATAAACAAGTTATCTGCCGACTTTGGTTGTAGGAAACTGCTGGGGGAAACTCCAATAAATTGTATCAGCTGCTGTGTCTATGTGGGTGGTTGCATGTTGTGGACTGGCCTGATAACCAGGAAAAAAATGTGGAATACCAACTGCTGAGACCCCCACCAATCACAAGAACAGGGGTCTCTCTTCTGAACGGAGTTGAGGCTGCACAGGCGTGCGGTCACACCATTTAAAGAGAACCTTTCATCTCCTCCCCCAACTCTTTAATAGGTGCCGCTCCGCTGTTTCTGGCGCAGTTAGAATTTTTTCTCTACCCCACATTGTTCCCAAGCAATCAGTGCTGTTAGTTTCAGCGTCCAAAATGCTAATTACACTGTCTACTGTCAGGTGGGTGGACCCAGACTACCTGCTCCAGCCTAGGACCACCCATCTGGCTGTAGGGAGCCTAATTAACATATTGGGTACTGAAAATAGCAGCGTCGATTGCTGAGGAATAGTGGAAAAATTCCAACTGTGCCAGAATCAGTGTAACTGTAACTATTCAAGGGTGCAAAGAGTTGGAATTGGTGAAGGTGATGAAAGGTCCACTTTAAGTCCTCATGCTCATGTGGGTAATTTGTGGTCCGCAAAATGCAGTCCGTGTGTCATAAGAGTGTCTTCAGCATCAGTGCCATATGTCCGCAAAAACGGTCAGTATTGTGTCACCCATGTTTGCGGATCTAAAAAAAAAAAAAAAAAAAACATCAATAGCTAGGGAACTCTTCCACAAGTACAGATGTCACAAGGATGTAATGTCCATTGTTTTCTGTCTCCCATAGACTTCTATTGGCAAGTCTGTGCCACAAACACTAAGCAGAATAGGACAAGCTCTGACTTTTGCATCATGGTCTCTCAGCCCGCACACAGATCCGTGGAAAACACGGTAGTGAGCATGGGCAGAAAGAAATGAATGGGTCAGTCTGCTATCCAGGAAAAACCCAGATAGCACACTGAACTAGCACACTGTCGTGTGAGGCCCAGTGACCCTTTATTTTGTTGACTGGTGATGGCCCCAGTGATCGGACCACCACTGCTCATAGACTGGAAGCCTTCACTAAGGTCTCATGGACATGACTGAGTGTGCAGCCCAAGGATCTTCCAATCCTCCGTTCCAATATATCTAGAGCAGGTCTTATCCTGCTTTGTGAAAACGGATTGGAACGGAACCCCGCTGTGAAATCAATGAAGGACGGCAGGCACTCGGACCCTCGGCCTGCATGCTTGGTTGCGTGCAAAGGCCTAAGGCTAAATAGATATTTCATGTTAATAATACTTTTACGATTTCCTATACTTTCCTGATTAAAGTTTTTCTAACTTGTCCCATCCAGTTATAGTCAGGAGGCTGATGTTTGCAGACAGGCGGCCTCCTCCTGATCCTGTTCCACAATCCACATTTATCTCAGCACTTGCCATGCCGCATTGTCTTATAACAGAGGAGATATCAAAGTGAGTGATCGTGGCATGCAGCAGAAGGACTGTCTTTCAGAGTGCCGTATCCTACATTCTCGAGCTTTTCAAATCCGGGAAAGTCCACTTGAGAATTACTGAATAAATTACATTGCCCGTGCTCCTTTTAAGTGTCATGCCGCATGGCGTCTCTCAAATTAAATATTAATTGTCAAAGACAGTGGTGATGAAAAGAGAAATGCGGCGGCGCTCTATTCACACGTGATGTGTCTGACAGCCAGGCTTATCCTCAGGCACGAGACACGCTGATCTCATTGCTAATGGTTAGAAAAGGTAGCTGCGGTACTAAGAGGTGGAGAGTGTCATGGAAAATGGGACTCAAAGAAAAAGTATATAAAAAAATTTGAATTAAGTAAATATGTATGCAATGGCTGGTTATATTAACCATGGAGATATTTTACCTTGGCTTGCTTTAGGAATACAGATGTAGCAGTTCAGAGACTGTAATTTAGCATAAATGGGAGATTCACGGCTGCTGCATTACTCATTTGCTTCCTACATGTTCTATGTTGCTGCTGTAGACTTTGTGTAACACCTTCACATAGCTGGCAGTCCTGCTGAATCTGACATAGACCCCAAAGCACAGCATTTGTAGCTGCACTAGCTCTTGGTGATCTCTCCCTCACTTCACTGTTACTCTAGGTTCACACCTGCGCTTGGGTTTCTGTTCTGTCAGTCCGCTTAGGGACCCAAAAACGGAAACCCAATCCATGCTTAAGAAGTGGTTACCCACGTAAACCCACGGACCCCATAGACCATGCTTGCAGGACTTTTCTCTCTACATTTTTCAAGCAGATTCAGGTATGGAATCCCCGAACGAAAACCAAGTGCTGGTGTGAAGCCAGCCTTGATAGCAGCATGGAGGGGAGAGAAAGGAAAACACCCACGTTATCACTGAGGACAGGTCACACAGGATGCAGATAGGGATGAAATTATGAGGGCTGGGGGGGGGGGGGTCTGAGGTTCACTTATTTAGGGTAATAGGGTATATATCAGTGTAGAAAGTGAGGAACTCACTTAGTGGTGGTGATCACACACTTCTCAGCATCAGTGTCTGCCAGTATTGAAGAGATTAGACCCCTCATGAACTGTACAAGGAACAACTGGTCCAGCAATGAAGCTGTGGTGATCTACAGTCATGGTCAAAAGTTTTGAGAATGATACAAATATTAATGTTTACAAAGTCTACTGCTTCAGTTTTTCTAATGGCAATTTGCATATACTGCAGAATGTTATAAAGAGTGATCAGCTTAACAGCAATTACTTGCAAAGTCAATATTTGCCTAGAAAATGAACTTTATCCCCCAAAACACATTTCAACATCATTGCAGCCCTGCCTTAAAAGGACCACCTAACATCGTTTCAGTGATTGCTCCATTAACACAGGTGTGGGTGTTGATGAGGACAGGGCTGGAGATCAATCTGTCATGATTAAGTAAGAATGACACCACTGGACACTTTAAAAGGAGGCTGGTGCTTGCCATCATTGTTTCTCTTCTGTTAACCATGGTTATCTCTAAAGAAACACGTGCAGTCATCATTGCACTGCACAAAAATGGCCTAACTGGGAAGAGTATTGCAGCTAGAAAGTTGCACCTCAGTCAACAATCTATCGCATCATCAAGAACCTTCAAGGAGAGAGGTTCCATTGGTGCCAAAAAGGCTCCAGGGCGCCCAAGAAAGACCAGCAAGCGGCAGGACCGTCTCCTTAAAAGTGTTTCAGCTGCGGGATCAGGCTACCAGCAGTGCAGAGCTTGCTGAGGAATAGCAGCAGGCAGGTGTGAGTGCATCTGCGCGCACTGTGAGGCGGAGAGGAGACTCTTGGAGTAAGGCCTGGTCTCAAGGAGGGCAGTAAAGAAGCCACTTCTCTCCAGAAAAAAACATCAGGGACAGACTGATATTCTGCAAAAGGTACAGGGAGTGGACTGCTGAGGACTGGGGTAAAGTCATTTTCTCTGATGAATCCCCTTTTCGATTGTTTGGAACATCTGGAAAACAGCTTATTCGGAGAAGAAGAGGTGAGCGCTACCACCAGTCTTGTCTCATGCCAACTGTAAAGCATCCTGAAACCATTCATGTGTGGGGTTGCTTCTCAGCCAAGGGAATCGACTCTCTCACAGTCTTGCCTAAAAACACAGCCATGAATAAAGAATGGTACCAGAATGTCCTCCAAGAGCAACTTCTCCCAACCGTCCAAGAGCAGTTTGGCGCTCAACAATGCCTTTTCCAGCATGATGGAGCACCTTGCCATAAGGCAAAGGTGATAACTAAATGGCTCAGGGAACAAAACAGAGATTTTGGGTCCATGGCCTGGAAACTCCCCAGATCTTAATCCCATTGAGAACTTGTGGTCAATCATCAAGAGACGGGTGGACAAACAAAAACCAACAAATTCAGACAAAATTAAAGCATTGATTCTGCAAGAATGGACTGCTATCAGTCAGGATTTGGTCCAGAAGTTGATTGAGAGCATGCCAGGGAGAATTGCAGAGGTCCTGAAGAAGAAGGGTCAACACTGCAAATATTGACTTGCTGCATTAACTCATTCTAACTGTCAATATAAGCTTCTGTTACTCATAATATGAATGCAATTCTATTTCTGTATGTGATAAAAACATCTGACAAACACACATAAAAACCAGAGGGCAGCAGATCATGTGAAAATAGAATATTTGTGTCATTCTCAAAACTTTTGGCCATGACTGTATTAGTGCTAGTGAAGGCAGCAGCATCA
This sequence comes from Leptodactylus fallax, assembly GCA_947044405.1. NCBI lineage: Eukaryota > Metazoa > Chordata > Amphibia > Anura > Leptodactylidae > Leptodactylus > Leptodactylus fallax. Next base: position 211,182 of record CAMRHE010001066.1, on the reverse strand, counting down.
TATACCGCCCTTGTTGCTTCAAAGAGCTCAAGTGCATTTTGACAAAAGCACAGATCTAAACAACGGAGGCGCCCTATTTGACTTAGGTGACCCTAACCTATCTGTCTGCGAAGATGGGTTGAATATGTTGGGATCTTTTGATACCCTTTAACTCTCAAATGACCACCAAAAAGTGTCAGACATCTTGGCATTGGTGGGTCTCCAATCTCATAGCCCCAACTCCCCCTATCAATGATATCTTCTGCCCCGATTCAATGACCTATTAAGATTGTTTCTGGAATACCCTCTAATTTATTGGTGAGGATCTGACTGCTGAGACAACTAAAACTCTTTAAAGATGAATGGACTTTATATATTAATGGAGTTCCTGAAAACTATTGCATATAAATTATATAGTATAGATTTCCCGTGGAGAAGCCATTGTCTTATGATATGCACAAGTCTGAGGAACATCAAAGACTCATTCTTAGTGATTTGCCTGCAGAAGACGATCACATAAATATTCTAATACTAGAGGAGCGCAAACAAAGTGAAGCAGACCTGGGAGGATAACACGGTTGTTAACAATACTCGGTCAGCCTGTGACAGATTTTATTAAGGAATCACTGTGATCCGTAGTAAGACCAAGCTCCTCATTATTACCTATGTACACACAGATTCTGCAAACGTAGGCGATACTTATTGAAGGGGTCATCCATCTTGTAAAAACTGAAGGTCATCAATTTTAGATTGACAGTGGTCCAACTGTTGGAACCCTTGCAGATCAGCGGTATCCCAGACCTGGCATCGCTTACATACTGGGTGCTGCACTGCTCAATCACTGTACATTTAGTAGAGGCAGGAGTAAGGGGACAGCTGTGTGTGGCACGAGACTGCTGACACCAGTGAATGGCAGTGGCGGTCACTTGGGTGTGTGGCATTTCATCACTGAAGCCAAGTATACAAAGACTGAAAGGGAATGCTGTAGTGGGGGTGCAGTTAATGGGTATGTAATGGTTCTTTGCCTTTGGTCAGAAACAGCCATGTGAAGGCCTTTTCACATATCCATTTTTTTGACATTTCATTTTGACAGACCGTTAAAAAACTGAACATGTCTTATTTTTTCCCACTTTCACGGGTCCCTTAATAGACTCAAGGTTATAAGAGATCTGACAGTTGTCAAATGGTCATAAAAAAGTGGACTGTTTTGGATGTTTTTCACACACTCCAAAACTGTGTGAATATAGCCTTAGAGATGAGGGTTAACGCTATGCGTAAGACTACAACGAAGGGTTAACGCTATATGTAAGACTACAACGAAGGGTTAACGCCATGTGTAAGACTACAACGAAGGGTTAAGGCTAGTTGTAAGACTACTAAAAAGGGTTAATGCTAGATGTAAGACTACAACGAAGGGTTAATGCTATATGTAAGACTACAACGAAAGGTTAACGCTATGTGTAAGACTACAACCAAGGGTTAAGGCTATTTGTAAGACTAATAAAAAGGGTTAACACTATGTGTAAGACTACCATGATAGGTTAATGCTATGTTTAGGACTACTATGGAGGGTTAACGCTATGTGTAAGACTACTACAAAGCGTTAACGCTATGTTTAGAACTACTACGAAGGGTTAACGCTATATGTACAACTACTATGAAGGGTTAACGCTGTGTGTACGACTACTACAACGGGTTAACGCTATGTGTATGACTACTACAAAGGGTTAACACTGTGTATGACTACTATGAAGGGTTAACCCTATAAGAAGAGTAAACTCTATAGGTAAGACTACTACAAAGGGTCAAGGCTACGTGTATGACTACTACGATGGGTTAAGACTGTGTGTATAACTACTATGAAGGATTAACGCTATATGAATGACTACTATGAAGGGTTAACGCTATATGAATGACTACTATGAAGGGTTAACGCTATGTGTATGACAACTACAAAGGGTTAACGCTATATGAATGACTACTATGAAGGGTTAGCGCTATATGTGTGACTACTACGAAGGGTTAACGCTATGTGTATGACTACTCCAAAGGGTTAACACTATATGAATGACTACTATGAAGGGTTAACGCTATATGAATGACTACTATGAAGGGTTAACGCTATGTGTATGACTACTACAGAGGGTTAGCGCTATATGTATGACTACTACGAAGGGTTAAGCACTATTCCTATGACTACTACACGGCACCTCTTGTTGGCACAGAATACAGATCTAGGTTAACTCTGAATATTACAACAATTAATACAGAAATCAATCCCCAAATCCTTCTGAGCTGACAAATACTGAAATGATTGCTCATTGTACAGACGGCGCTGTGTAAGGTCCTTTATTCTGCTCTGCGCTCCTATTCCTGACAATTGCGGGATTATCGAGCCCTCACCAATAGGTTTTAATAATAAACCAATAGTTCAGATTTCTATAGACTATTCATCCGATACAAGCAGGGACGACTCCATGAAAGGAAATGTGTATAGGTGAGACGGTGCAGGAGTCCCCGGGGGGAGGGGCAGAGGGAGGATGATGTTTTCTCTGGAATTTGCTCATTTTTTGCTAAAAATTCAGGGATGGTCTCTCTGCATAAAAGGGCATAGACAAGACATACACAGGCAGGGCCAGATTATAGGGGGCAATAGTCTTGTGCCTCCACCACCTAGAGGCAGTTCCTGCCAGTTCCTCTATACCATCCCAACTGTAAAACATAGGGATTTTAGATTGTTACAGGAGCATTTTTGCATCCTTCAATAGTCTCTTCTCCACTGATTCGGGCACGGTTGGAATTTTTTCTCTAGCCCCCACCGTTCCTGAGCAATCTTTTCTATCAGTTTCAGCACAATTATGCTCTCTACTGTCAGGTGGGCGGTTCCTGTCTTTGTGCTCTAGTCCAGGTACGCCCACACAAGTGCACTGGGGCCCCAATCTTTAGGACTTTTGGTCCTCTGATCACTGGGGGACCCGGCGAACGGACAATTATCCCCTGTCCATAGCGTCACAACCCCTTTAAACTTGTGGGGTAAAATCTGCACAGACTCATTGGCTCCACCATTTGTAATGCTGCACAGCCATAACTTTAATGGCTTTAACGTTACGGCTGAACAGTGGATAAAAACTACTTTATGTGAATTGGTATTACGTTAAAGGGGTTGTCTGGGTATCCAATATGTAAATTTAATATCTAATGACTTGTCCTTAAAATAGATTGTGGGGGTTCGACACCCGGGTCCCCAACAGACCAGCTGTTTAAAGAGGCTGCAGCATTCGGACTCCTTACCAAACAAACTGCTATATATTGTATAGTGGTTATGCTTGGAATTTTAGCTCAGCCCCACTGACTTGACCGCGACTGATTGGCAAACATTACACATAACCATGACATCACAGGCTTGTGAAAGAGCAGATCGGCAGGGGTTCTGGGTGTTAGCCCCCTGTCTATGTCACGCATAGGTCATCAATATTTTAGTCTCGGAAAACCCCTTTAAAACCTGTAATTTCCTTGCTTTGTGGCAAAATTGAGTTAATTAGGAAATAATCTACTAAACACAATCTAAATGTTCTGAAGAGAAAAAAATATAAAAAATTCTTTGCAGGCTGTTATTTTGCAGGAACTTACATAATTGCTAAATGTGTGTTGAATAATTATCAGAATTCCTGATAAATTCCGACTCCGTAGCTGTAAATTCTCAGCAGAAAGTGAATTTCTCAAGCCCCGTCCCCAACATACACAATGTGCCATATTCCTCATTAATATGCGGCTGCGGTCCGATGTGGCCGTCATCCCTATCAATGTGTAGATTTGGAGGGGGGCAGGATTCTTTTTGTCTGGAAACTATAGCAGCGAGGTGTGAAAATGACATTGTTTTCCTTGAATAGAGGCACCCAAGAATAGAACATAGCTCAGTGTAGGGTGGGTGCCAACCGAAATGGGGGAGGGTGAAATATTACTATGTAAAGGCAATTAGAGAAAATATAATGTTATGCCGCAGCCGATACAAAAAAGTTCTATCTATCTGTCGATCTATCCATGCACAGATGTAGCAGTTAACATGAACTACTGCAACTGGTTATGCCGAGCAATCCTCATTCACCACCCAATGGTTATCTAAGGCTCGGTTCACACTAGCGCTCCATTTCCGTCCTTCAGATCCTCATGGGAACCCGAAGGATGGGATTCGCTGGGTTTCCACCCGGTTTGCAGGACTCTTCTCTCCGCCAATTTAAGCGGAATCTCGGGCGTGTGAACCTAGCGTAACCCTGTTCTTTTGAGACGACACATTGTTACCCTTCTCCTTCAAGCCCTAAGCGTAAGCCTGATGAAGGGACTTCCCGAAACTTTGCAGCAATATGTATAACTGAATTGCATGTTGTCTCCTCTCATGTGGTGACTTACAATAAATCATCTGCAGATAATACTTAGTGCCGCCCCATGTCATTAGGAGTTTGGTCAGTTTCCACAGTGAACGTGCCCCCAACAGTGTTGTGCCAGTCCAGTGCCACCCTGTACCCACCTCTGCACCCTGATATCTTATCACAGAAGATATTACGTTACAGCATTTCAACAATTGCAGAAGTTTGGGTTAACTCTGCTACATCTTTATATTCTGAATGGCCATTTTATTAGAGACACTTGCCCTTTCACGATTGGCGCTCCGCTGTATGGATATCAAACATGTGATCCCAGAGCAATGCATAAAATTCAAGTTTTCATCCACATATGAAATGGTAAAATGTAGTGATCTAAGGGCCCGTTCACACGGCGGAGTTTACCACTGATTTTGAGGTACATCAGATTCCGCCCTTCAATGGGAGGCCAAGATTGTAGCAGGAAACAGAAAAAATAAGTGTCCTGCTCCATCTTGCTGGAGATTCTAGATGCTCTACTTCAGCATTTTGCCATAGGGGGGCAGAAAGTGAAGAGGAAGCTGAAGTAGATGTCTTCCTCAAATTATTCTACATTTTCTGTAGTATGAAAGTAACCTAAGAGAGTTCCAACGAGGCCTGGTCATCTGTGATAAGACTAGACAGGGCCTGGACACTGACAACTTTATGGGGTTTTCTGGTGTGGAGAGTATACAGAGAATGCTGTGATCGAGACAAATCATCCAGTGAAGGAGTATTCTGTGGATGAAAAGGGTCAGAGGAGGAGGCCAACAATTGTTCTCATAAACAGCCAAGAAAACTGTAATGGAATACAACGGTGGTGTACAACTAACATGTCTGAATGCACAACTTTCTGTTCCTTATCACGTTTGGATTAGCTCCACAATGGGTCCTCTGATACCTGTGGACAGACATTTGGACAGTAGGGCTTGTTACCTATCCACATATGTGTCAGATCTCTGGTGATCCCTGGTTAAATCTCATCCACTTGTCTGTTACTGTACATCACAGTGAATTACTCACAGTCAGTGCTGGCTCACACTGTCAGGGAACGTGAAGGGGTTAATGTACATGTAGAAATTGTGCTCGGGAAACGTTTAATATATTGACTGGCCTCTAACCACTATAAATTCCTCGTCCACCGCCTGTTATATTGGCTTATGAATTGTCCTAACTACTTATTGTATTGGTGTAACATATTGATGGCCTCAGTTGTATACACTGACCTTCCGGGAATCGATAATTCATCAGCAATGTGGATCTTTATCTGTTCGGACCGTCCACTTAACAAACTGGCGTATCCAACAGCAGATATGACCTGTCACTAGAGGATGTGTATAGAATTAAATACTTATTCCTGGTGTGAGGGCCCCGCTATGGAAGAATCTATCCCACATTTATGGTTTGTACCCTCTTGATTGCTTTATTTTATCTATTACTCTTATGGGAAGCGATGATAGTCGTGTCTACTAGAATCTGTTTTATGTTGTATAGTGTTGTGTGTCTCAGCCTTTTCAAGTGAAGTACCCCAGTGAGGAAAAGTCCCAACTGAGTGCCCCCAAAGTAGCAATCTCTGAAACTGGACACTATCCATTCAATGGGACCAATGTCATTGGTTACACCCACGTTTATTGGAAAATTTATAGGAGGAATAATAAGGAAAAAGGAACAGCCCAACACAGGGTTATATGAAAAGATGCTTCAGACAGTGTTGTTTTATGGGGAATACTTATTTTCACCAGACATATCAGGAAAGGCGACCGATCCTCTTTAAGCCATTATGTCATGTCATGCCAGATTATTCCAATATTCCTGTGTGACCTCTCCCTTAACTCTTCATCTTTGCACAGCCTCAGGTGCTTCATTCTACAAGTCCTCATCCATTACACACTCTACTTGATAAGATTGTGGATAGAGATAATGAAAAGCACTGACAGTGGCCCTCGACACAACTCATCTCTGCCTTATCGATCGTATTATAGAAAAGTGAGTCCACAGCTGCCGCCAAGCAATTACGTTTAGTGCTCATTTCATCATGGGTGTCTATAGAAATCTATAGAGCGTAAATTACTTCATTCCTAAGACATCAGACCACCTGCAACACGTTTCCTGAGATAGGATTATGGTCATTATAGGGTTGTTCCCATCTCACTAGCATATATCATAAGATAATGATCAATGGGGATCAAACCGCAGGGGCCCCACCAATCTGGAGAATGAGGTTCTGGCATTACAGGTCACCACTGTGCAGTGGACTTCAAAACAGCTCCATACAAGTAAGACTATTCTGCAGTACTTTGTATGGCATGTGACCGGGAATGCAAAGAAAGACATTAGTCCAGTCATTTCATCCTAAGCATCTGTGAGCGTCGCAGTAATTGGGACCTTCACTGATCAGGAAATGATGGCATATCCTAGCAATAGTCCATTTCCTTCTAAATGGTCACTAACCTTTCAGACAACTTAGTTTCATTTAATAGAGTATGTGATAATGAATAAAAATGTAATGTACTTTATTTAAAAGTGTTGCTGTTTTCTGCCTGAAAACCTCTTTCAATTTGCTGTGTCTCCCTGTTTAGCACTTTGCTGTTCACTCCCTGTTACTAGTGCAAGTCTGTCTTTAGAAACCAACAGGCTAAAAGATAGAAAGCAGGAAGTGTAAAGGGAACGGCAAGTCTCTTTTCACAGTAACTGGAGATAGGAGGGACAGGTCTCTCTTCACAGCCTCTACATGTTTACACATGGCTTTGATGCTCTGTGCTCCCTGACAGTACACTGCTCAAAGAGGAGTCTCAGCTTCTCATAGACTCTACTGACACTTACTGTGAACCATCTACTTCTGCCTTTCTGCTTGAGTTATGTCTGATGGCATTTAATTATAGACATCAAGCAGCTTTCCTTACTGTGCTCAGATTTCTCTTTTTCTGTGCTAGGGATCTTTTCAGCTGCATCATCGCCTGTACTTGCAGTCCAGTGCCCCTGAATCTCCTCTATTATGACTTGCACTTTTCTTAGCCAATGTTTATACTGGCCATGACACAATATGACAATCTAGCCCATACGAGACTGGGTCAGCACTCTAAAAATCAACTGCAGTGGTTGGAGTATTTCCGACACTGACTCATGGTGGCCTTGTGGGATTGTACATTATCATCACTGTTGCCAAAAGTTATGGATTGTCAGATTCAGAAAACCCATTACTGAATTTTTGTATTATTAGTAAGAGTGTCCTCCATTCAGGGTCTCATCTATAACCCAAAAATAATGACATTTATTCCTTGTGCACAGGATCGGAGATCAATGTATAATCGCTGGGGGTCCCAGCAAGTGCTCCATGTGAATAGACGCTCACCTGCAACTTCCCACCCTTTTATGGGACTGCTGTAGATTACCATACTGGAAATCCCATGAAAGTGCACAGAACACTGTTCTAAGTGACTTCGTATTAATATTGACTTACCACATGAGTAGCCTTCATGGTGTTACCATCAAATCTACACAAAGTTGTACTGTCCTCAAGGGACATGTCACACTCTTCCAGTTCCTGAGCATTGCATGGAGGCTTTTCACAGTCTGGATTTGGGTTCTGATGAAAAAAAAAAACACATAGAAGCATTCAGCAATGACCAAGATATGTTAATTTATGATATTGTACATCTACTAACATAGCACTGACACCCAATGTAATCCACAAACTGGCAAATGAAGCATTACACTGTGTCCACTGAAATCAATGGGGTGCCTGAGCTGCCAGGTTGCAGATGAATAGTTTTATAGTGGCTATGCCAAAGTCCCTGGGGGGCCAAGGAAGTAAAAAAAAGTCAATGCACATATCCCTCTTGGTCTAGGATAGTGTGTGGAGGAAGGGAAGGGAAGGGGGTTGTTAACATCAACATGCTTGGGGTGTAAGGAAGGGCTGTAGATCAGCATCCCTACTAGACTAGGGTATACTAGTGGTTATTGCCCTTATCCCTGGTGGTCTAGGATAGTAAAGAAGTCAGAGGTCCTTTTGGTCCGGGATAGAGGAGGGGATAATATAAAAATGCCTGGGATGAAAGGAAAGGGTTTAGATCGACATTCCTAGTAAACTAGGGTACAGTTTTGGTTACTGTCCATATCCCTGGTGGTCTAGGACAGTCATGGAGTCAATGCACACATCTCTCTTGATCTAGGGGAGTGGAAAGCTTGATGTCAGTATGTCTGGGATACACAGAAAGAGTTAAGGTCAGCATCTCTACTAGACTCTGGTATGGTAGTGCTGTCTGGATCCCTGGTGGCCTAGGGCAGTGAAGAAGTCAATGTACACATCCTTCTTGGTCTAGGATAGTGGAAGGAATGATGTCAGTATGTCTGGGATACACAGAGAGGGTTTAGGTCACTATACAATATAGACTAGGGTATAGTTTTGCTTAGTGTCCGTATCTCTGGTGGTCTAAGGCAAGAAAGGGGTTAATAACATCCCTGGTGGTCCAGGGCAGAAAAGGTATCACTCAGTGTCTCACTTCTGTGCTCGAGACAACCAAATATATGATAGAATTAGTGGATAAACTGAATTTTCATGTTCAGGATATGGATTGATTTGCATACACATCCATTCTGTGGCCCAGTTTTACCTATTTTTACATAACCCACTCTTTTCACAGCCGGCATCCTCTGTAACTGCGCTTCACTGTCAAGTCAATGATCAATGGAGAACTTACTGACAGATTTAAGAAAAAAAACCTTAGAAAACAGCATGGCAGTGCTTACCAGGTCCTCAGATGTGAGATGCATCAGCTGCTCGGCTATTGCTGCACACTGTGCTGGATTGGCAACAAATTCTCCTTGTTTATCGCCAACAATTACTTCTGCCCACATACAGCCCACATCTCTCTTTGCCAACGTGACCTCCACACTGCCAGAAGACAAAGTAGCACATTACTGATCGGCTGAAACCAAGAGACAATATCAACTAAATCCTTTATAGGCTAGAAGGACTTCACTTAAAGGGGCATGTGATAAGACATGTATACAGTCATATGAAAAAGTTTGGGCACCCCTATTAATCTTAATCATTTTTAGTTCTAAATATTTGGGTGTTTGCAACAGCCATTTCAATTTGATATATCTAATAACTGTGGACACAGTAATATTTCAGGATTGAATGGTTTATTGTACTAACAGAAATGTGCAATATGCATTAACCAAAATTTGACCGGTGCAATTTGGGTACCCTTATCATTTTATTGATTTGAATACTCCTAACTACTTTTTACTGACTTATTGAAGCACAAAATTGGTTTTGTAACCTCACTGAGCTTTGAACTTCATAGCCAGGTGTATCCAATCATGAGAAAAGGTATGTAAGGTGGCCAATTGCAGTTGTTCTCCTATTTGAATCTCCTCTGGGTGGCATCATGGGCTCCTCAAAACAACTCTCAAATGATCTGAAAACAAAGACTGTTCAACATAGTTGTTCAGGGGAAGGATACAAAAAGTTGTCTCAGAGATTTAACCTGTCAGTTTCCACTGTGAGGAACATAGAAAGGAAATGGAAGACCACAGGGACAGTTCTTGTTAAGCCCAGAAGTGGCAGGCCAAGAAAAATATCAGAAAGGCAGAGAAGAAGAATGGTGAGAACAGTCAAGGACAATCCACAGACCACCTCCAAAGAGCTGCAGCATCATCTTGCTGCAGATGGTGTCACTGTGTATCGGTCAACAATACGCACACTTTGCACAAGGAGAAGCTGTATGGGAGGTGATGCGAAAGAAGCCGTTTCTGAAAGCACGCCACAAACAGAGTCGCCTGGGTATGCAAAAGCACATTTGGACAAGCCAGCTTCATTTTGGAAGAAGGTCCTGTGGCTGATGAAACAAAGATTGAGTTGTTTGGTCATACAAAAGGCGTTATGCATGGCGTCAAAAACACACCGCATTCCAAGAAAAACACTTGCTACCCACTGTAAATTTGGTGGAGGTTCCATCATGCTTTGGGGCTGTGTGGCCAATGCCGGCACCGGGAATCTTGTTAAAGTTGAGGGTCGCATGGATTCAACTCAGTATCAGCAGATTCTTGAGAATAATGTACAAGAATTAGTGACGAATTTGAAGTTACGCCGGGGATGGATATTTCAGCAAGACAATGATCCAAATCTACTCAGGCATTCATGCAGAGGACAATTACAATGTTCTGGAATGGCCATCCCAGTCCCCAGACCTGAATATCATTGAACATCTGTGGGATAATTTGAAGCGGGCTGTCCATGCTCGGCGACCATCAAACTTAACTGAACTGGAATTGTTTTGTAAAGAGGAATGGTCAAAAATACCTTCATCCAGGATCCAGGAACTGATTAAAAGCTACAGGAAGCGACTAGAGGCTGTTATTTTTGCAAAAGGAGGATCTACTAAATATTAATATCACTTTTCTGTTGAGGTGCCCATACTTTTGCACCGGTCAAATTTTGGTTTAATGCATATTGCACATTTTCTGTTAGTACAATAAACCTCATTTCAATCCTGAAATATTACTGTGTCCATCAGTTATTAGATATATCAAATTGAAATGGCTGTTGCAAACACCCAAATATTTAGAACTAAAAATGATTAAGATTAATAGGGGTGCCCAAACTTTTTCATATGACTGTATATTATACTGCGTCTAGTTATGTTTTAACTTCTGTGTTCATTGTCATAGTGGGGTTTTGCTATGAGCTAATACAAAGGATTTTCTAATTCTAATTTTTATGGTAATTTCAGTCCACAAGCCAGTATACAGATGGACAAATAAGTCCCAAGAACTGCTTTCAATACAGACGGAAAGTCGTTGTGTGTGGTCACCATCTCCCCGACGTCACCATTCCTAGTCAGTCTGAAGGCATGAATGGCCAGGGCTGTGTATATTGAACAAAGAAAAATTATGACATCACAAGTGGGAGTTTTCAGGAAGTGGGCAGAGCTGAGAGTCCATAAATGTGATGAGGTACATGAACTTTTGGTCAGATATTGGAGCTACAAGCCTCGCCTGTACATCTGTCCATCTACAGTGCCTTGCGAAAGTTTTCGACCCCTGGAACTTTTCAACCTTTTGCCACATTTCAAGCTTCAAACATAAGGATATAAAATTTTAATTTTTTTGGTGAAGAATCAACAGCAAGTGGGACACAATTGTGAAGTGGAACAAAATTTATTGGTTATTTTAAACTTTTGTAAAAAATAAAAAACTGAAAAGTGGGGCGTGCAATATTATTCGGCCCCTTTACTTTCAGTGCAGAAAACTCACTCCAGAAGTTCAGTGAGGATCTCTGAATGATCCAATGTTGTCCTAAATGACTGATGATGATAAATATAATCCACCTGTGTGTAATCAAGTCTCCGTATAAATGCACCTGCTCTGTTATAGTCTCAGGGTTCTGTTTAAAGCGCAGAGAGCATCATGAAGACCAAGGAACACACCAGGCAGGTCCGTGATACTGTTGTGGAGAAGTTTAAAGCCGGATTTGGATACAAAAAGATTTCCCAAACTTTAAACATCCCAAGGAGCACTGTGCAAGCGATCATATTGAAATGGAAGGAGTATCAGACCACTGCAAATCTACCAAGACCCGGCCGTCCCTCTAAACTTTCATCTCAAACATGGAGAAGACTGATCAGAGATGCAGCCAAGAGGCCCATGATCACTCTGGATGAACTGCAGAGATCTACAGCTGAGGTGGGAGAGTCTGTCCATAGGACAACAATCAGTCGTACACTGCACAAATCTGGCCTTTATGCAAGAGTGGCAAGAAAAAAGCCATTTCTCAAAGATATCCATAAATTCTCGTTTAAAGTTTGCCACAAGCCACCTGGGAGACACACCAAACATGTGGAAGAAGGTGCTCTGGTCAGATGAAACCAAAATCGAACTTTTTGGCCACAATGCAAAACAATATGTTTGGCGTAAAAGCAACACAGCTCATCACCCTGAACACACCATCCCCACTGTCAAACATGGTGGTGGCAGCATCATGGTTTGGGCCTGCTTTTCTTCAGCAGGGACAGGGAAGATGGTTAAAATTGATGGGAAGATGGATGGAGCCAAATACAGGACCATTCTGGAAGAAAACCTGTTGGAGTCTGCAAAAGACCTGAGACTGGGACGGAGATTTATCTTCCAACAAGACAATGATCCCAAACATAAAGCAAAATCTACAATGGAATGGTTCACAAATAAACGTATCCAGGTGTTAGAATGGCCAAGTCAAAGTCCAGACCTGAATCCAATCGAGAATCTGTGGAAAGAGCTGAAAACTGCTGTTCACAAACGCTCTCCATCCAACCTCACTGAGCTCCAGCTGTTTTCCAAGGAAGAACGGGCAAGAATTTCAGTCTCTCAATGTGCAAAACTGATAGAGACATACCCCAAGCGACTTGCAGCTGTAATCGCAGCAAAAGGTGGCGCTACAAAGTATTAACTTAAGGGGGCCGAATAATTTGGTACGCCCCACTTTTCAGTTTTTTATTTTTTACAAAAGTTTAAAATATCCAATAAATTTTGTTCCACTTCACAATTGTGTCCCACTTGTTGTTGATTCTTCACTAAAAAATTTAAATTTTATATCCTTATGTTTGAAGCCTGAAATGTGGCAAAAGGTTGAAAAGTTCAAGGGGGCCGAATACTTTCGCAAGGCACTGTACATCCTGCTGTGTTCCCAGCCAGGCTTACAAAAAGGTCTGCTTATTTCATTCTCATGTTATTTTCACATTGTATGTATATGTCTTTCTTGTTACATCTTTTTTTGCTAAGCACTGTATTTTTTATGTATATTAAATCTAAAATGTAAAAAGGTTGACCTTGGCTCTAAACATCCCCACAATTCCAAAGAGAGTAAATATTGCTTAGGCCGGTTAGGTCACATCTGTGTTCGGGTTTCCGTTCGGGAAGTCCACTTGGGGACCCCCTGAACGGAAACCTATTCGCATAAAAAAGCAGTTTATCTGGGAAACCCATGGACCCCATAGACTGTAATGGGGTCCGTGTGGTTTCCGTAAGAAGCAAGTGGAGAGGAAAGTGCTGCAAGCATGTTTCCGCATGTTCTGTGCGGACTTTCCGAATGGAAACCCCAAGATGTGAACCAGGCCTTACTCTACTGTTTGCTATTGGTGTGAGTAGTTTGTGATAATGGAGTCTCGCCTACCATAAAGTGGCATCTATTGGTGTTGATGTGTGATTGTAGAAGATCATTTCACTCCTGTGTGTGTCCACTAAAATAACCCAGATGCATGTAGCTATATATTTATGTGCTGTTTGTTTACACTTGACCTATCCCATTAAATTGAATGAGAGCAGAGCCGCAGTATTTCAGCATGGCTGGTAAACAGTGGATGAAGCCTTCTACTTCTGGCACCATCTGCCATGTAGCTTTCAACATTGGAGGCTGCTTGGATGATCGGAGTGGGGTCAAGATAGACCAACAGAGACAGCCCCAGCTAGGTACACCCTGTTTTTTCAGTGGTTAACACTCCATATCCCCTGAAAAGACATCAGGTCAGATCTACTAATAGTTACTACCAATAGTCTACTAGCAGTTTATCCACAGATTCACTGCATGTAAATAATAGGCATATAAGGAGCAGCAAGTAAAATAAAACCATGAAAAAAGAGTGCACAAGGGAATAGTGAGTGTTTAGCGCTGCTGTGGATGTATCTGCAGAAAATTTTTGAAATCTGGATAACCCCTTTAACATGAAACCTGATTAAAAAAATTATTATTTTCTGGTGATACATTCTCTTTAAGTGTGTGTCCAGGACTGAATAAGAGTCAGGTTTTTTATTTCAGAAGAAGCGGCACGATTGTCCATGACCCTTTATATTGTAGCCCTTCTGCATTATTTTGAATGGGTCTGAACTGCAGTACCAGATACAGCCTATGGACAATAGTGGCCTGGTTTCTTGAAAAAATAACAGTCCCTTTAAGCTTGCCTTTTGATGTTGTCTATGAAGGGAGGGGGATCACCGAGAAGAACGAATACCTTTTAAGTTCAGCTGAGTTCACTGGGCTTTGCCTGTGATTTTCAGTCTATACTTTTCACTCTATGATTTTTAATTGAAAGGGATGTTATCTATGCCGGGGGGCGTCATAACCAATACCTGCAAAACTGCAACAAAAGGGGATTTACAGGAATTCAAAAACATCAATATTTCTACGGAGTGCATTGTTTAAGTCTCCACATGGCAATATGGATCTACAGGCTACCGAAGAGCGCGTCTTCCTCTCTATTGTCTTGCACACGATTGGTGGCGGCCAACTTTAAAATGCAAGAGATGGAAGACATCAAGCTTCGGATCAATAGATGAAAAAACTCCATCTGAACCTTGCCATGTTAATAGGGGAGAATTGGATTTCATCAAAGAAAGACGAAAAATGACAGGCTCTCAGATGTCATTACGAGGCGAAGAAAGGGAACTGCACTGTTGTGCATCCGTATATAGATCCAAAAGTGGCGGCGATAAACAAGAGATGGGTAATGAAAGGTAATGAAGACTCTGTGGAGGAAGGCAAACCTTGGCGATCCTTAAGGGAAGAGTGGTCGGAGATCTTAAGACTTTGATGGCATGTAATAAATTGAACTGCAAGAAGTAAAGACCCGGAAATTGCGGTATAAAAATAAAAATAAGTGCAGTCGAAGCGGGGCACTCGAGCCTCAGATTAATGCGAGAGAAGGTGAGCCTGTGATCTGAAAGGGGGGACACGGAGGTGTCGGATCAAACGGCTGTCAGGATGAAGAGATGGTTTTATCACAATGCAAAGGTCAATAACCAAATTCCCAATTAAAGTACAATCTGCCTGTTCTCTAAGCCGATCAGGAGCCGGGGACGGTGATTTGCCAGATGGAACAAACGTTTCATCTCGGAGGCGATGGAGTGCTCCTCACTGGAAGGAATCATTAAGCAGTTCTTTCCCTGTCATTTCAGATGTGTTCCCCTTCATGCTGCATTAAACATGCGACACCAAACAGACAGACAGAAAAACACTTTCTCCGAATGATTTCACAGTTCTGGAGCTCGCGGTGCCACCGGCCAAAGCATTCTTATTTTCAGCTATTAATACGGGGGGGGGGGGGGGCATCTAGTTCAAGGACTTCTAAAATGAAGGCACAGAACGCCTCAACGCCGTATTTATAACTGCTGGAAAGCCTGAGCTTCACTCCTGCAGGAGGATATAGGAGTAAATGGGGCAGATCTCTGCTTGCTGTCATTCATTCTGCTTACTTCCAGTGGATAAAAATCAGTCCATGGTCATGTAATGACACACAGATGCACAGCTCGTTACAAGATGTTTGATTACTGTGCTGTGACGAGCCGTACACCTGTGTGTCCATCACGTGACCATCAGGGCCATCTTAACACATTGGAGGGCCAAGTGCAAAGGTTTTATAAGTGGGCCCCCCCATCACCACCACTTAGATATACCTGACCCGCACAAATTATAATGTCTCCTTAGTGGCTCCATACAATATAATGTCCCCCAGTAGCACATCAAACATTAACCTATCCCCTCAGTGGTCACTCAGACAATATAATACCTTAAAAAAAACAAAAACAAGAAAGAACCCAACAACATACTGACCTCGTCTTGTTCCCACAGTGCTGCTTGCAGGCTCCATCTCTAGTACTGCCTGTAGATCGGCGCCCATCACACATCCCTGCCTCAGACAGCACTAGTCAAGGCCTGAAAGGTAGAGCAGGGAGATGATGGCTCCGGACTCCATCATTCTATTCAACTCTGTCTGCATCCTGAGGACACATATAGTTGAGAGTTGAAATTGGGACCCACTGCCTGGACTCGCATGCATTTCAGGTATAACTGAAGTCAGTATTCTGGCATGGGTAATAGCATATCTGTTGGGCCAAGGCTTCCGAATCCACCTCAAAATCATCTCCAAGTTCCTCCATGTGAACTTAGCCTAAGTCTTTTAGTCTGCAGTAATCACAAAAAGACTCCACTCAATTCCTCTAGGCCAGTTTTCTGGTGTAGAAAGATGATATTGAGGAGCAGGTTTGGCGCACATCCCTCTCTTGTGCCAAGCGTGTACCACAAGCCCCGATCCATGCCTCGTCCGCCACATTTTGTGAATATGGGCAGAGCAGGGCAGGGACGCCTCAGACCGACTGATTTATTATCTCACAACAGTTTTCTGGCATGAGTTAGAATGGAAATCTGCACCAGTTCCTACCTAGCATAGATTTCCATTCTTTTAGGAGCTGGAGCCTCTTCATAAATCTCTGGTTCCCTGCACCAGTCAACCATTGATTAAGACTGGCATATGATACGCTAGTCTTAATAAATTTGCCCCAATGTGTATATAAACCTATAAGCAGGATTTATAAACTGATTTGACCTATTGTGAACCAAACTAATGACAAGACCTCAGATGATGCATTCACAGCAGGGAATGATGGGCACAGTGTATGCTCTTTACCTGTAAAATACATATCTTCATAAGTTAATGGTTCCCTAGGGAGCAGATCAAAAGCCGCTGTATACCAGCCTCTATATATAGCTATTGGGCGCTGCCAAGTGCTGCCCCCTGGTGTTGTAGTCTACTTATACCTGCTTGAAACAATCATCAGCTTTTAGCCAGCTTTCTATATATCCGATTTCAGAGGTATGGACGGGCATTACTGATGTATTTTATGAAGTGATGCAGGAAAGCTGGGTAAGAGTTTCTGTTTTAGCAGCAATGGCGGCATTACTACAAGCAGTCTGTAATCTGTTTATGGTTTTGCAGGTCAATGGGTGGAAATTTAAAGGGAACCTGTCACTCTGAAAATATATACAGTGGGGAAAAAAGTATTTAGTCAGTCACCAATTGTGCAAGTTCTCCCACTTAAAAAAGATGAGGCCGGCCTGTAATTGACATTATAGGTAGACCTCAACTATGAGCGACAAAATGAGAAAACAAATCCAGAAAATCACATTGTCTGATTTTTAAAGAATTTATTTGCAAATTATGGTGGAAAATAAGTATTTGGTCACCTACAAACAAGCAAGATTTCTGGCTCTTACAGGCCTGTAACTTCTTCTTTAAGAGGCTCCTCTGTCCTCCACTCATTACCTGTAGTAATGGCTCCTGTTTGACATTGTTATCAGTATAAAAGACACCTGTCCACAACCTCAAACATGTTGCAGAGTCAAAACCAAATAGACAGTTGTATATAACAGGAACAAACTTTTAGTGACGCATGAGTGCAGTAAGAGAAGATCACCTCACATGGTGAATAACAGATCTAGTTGAGCACACACACACAAAACAGGATGTGTATATCAACAGCATCAAAACAACAAAAGTACAGAATGTCTACAGATAAACATTTAGTAACAGCTAAATCTAGTGTCATAAATGTGAACTGCAGTCAATCCAACAAATATAGAGACAAAGCTGGCTGTTGCATATCTCCAAGAAAACAGTCACACTCCAAACTCCACTATGGTGAAGACCAAAGAGCTGTGGAAGGACACCAGAAACAAAACGGTAGCCCTGCACCAGGCTGGGAAGACTGAATCTGCAATAGGCAAGCAGCTTGGTGTGAAGAAATCACCTGTGGGAGCAATAATTAGAAAATGGAAGACATACAAGACCACTGATAATCTCCCTCCATCAGGGGCTCCACGCAAGATCTCACCCCGTGGGGTCAAAATGATCACAAGAACAGTGAGCAAAAATCCCAGAACCACACGGGGGGACCTAGTGACTGACCTGCAGAAAGCTGGGACTAACGTAACAAAGGCTATCGTCAGTAACACACTACGCCGCCAGGGACTCAGATCCTGCAGTGCCAGACGTGTCCCCCTGCTTAAGCCAGTCCATATCTGGGCCCGTCTGAAGTTTGCTAGAGAGCATTTGGATGTTCCAGAAGAGTATTGGGAGAATGTCATTTGGTCAGATGAAACCAAAGTAGAACTGTTTGGTAGAAACACAACTCGTCGTGTTTGGAGGAGAGTGAATGCTGAGTTGTATCCAAAGAACACCATACCTACTGTGAAGCATGGGGGTGGCAACATCATGCTTTGGGGCTGTTTCTCTGCAAAGGGACCAGGACGACTGATCTGTGTACATGAAAGAATGAATGGGGCCATGTATGGTGAGAATTTGAGTGCAAATCTCCTTCCATCAGCAAGGGCATTGAAGATGAAACGTGGCTGGGTCTTTCAATGACCTCTGTCATTGCCAACAAAGGATATATAACAAAGTATTGAGATGAACTTTTGTTACCAAATACTTATTTTCCACCATAATTTGCAAATAAATTCTTAAAAAAATCAGACAATGTGATTTTCTAGATATGTTTTCTCATTTTATCTCTCATAGTTGAGGTCTACCTATGATGACAATTACAGGCCTCTCTCATCTCAAGTGGGAGAACTTGCACAAATGGTGGCTGACTAAATACTTTTTTTTCCTCACCGTAGAAGGAGCTGAGCAACCAGATATATGGGTTATATGGGACAAGTTCTGGTATAACTTGCCATTTAGGCTCTATTCACACTATATCAACCCAGCACATTTAATGTTTGCAAAAGCAAAGCTCCTGATACATACATTAAACAGACCATAAGCCCCGATTATACAGACCGAGGCCAAGAGAGGGTTTTTTAAATGTGGAACCATAGGTACCACCATTGGGTGTGTTGGGTGCGCGTTGTTTAATCTGTTCTTTTGGTCTATCGTAGAACCAGGAAATAGACTGAACAATATAGATGGATCCGTCTAGTGACACACAACAATGGATCCCAAGTGACCCCAATGACTATAATGGGGTCAGTCCGGTATCTGATGTTTACTGTCTGACTTCGCAAATGAAAAAGTCGTACTTGCAGGACTTTTTCCATCCTTGATTTCAGATGGACTTTGCACTGGACAGATTCTAATACAGACATCTGCCACTGGCATCCCTTTGCAATGGTCACACGTGCGCTGTCATAGTATTTACACAGGGAACCCCTATATTGTAGGGGCTCTAGTGATGATACTTTTAATACCTATCTCATGGATAGGGAATATTTATGTCTATGTATAGGAGCTGCAACCCCTCCCCGCTTCCTCCTCAACTGTTAACATGACGTAAGTGATACCTATGAAATTTACTAATAAATCTAGCGCCACACCTGTCCACAGATTGTGTGTGGTACTACAGCTTAGCTTTACTAAGTGAGCGAAAATGAGCTGCAATACCAACAGTAACCTGTTGACACATGTGACACCATTTAAAGAACCAAATCACATTTTTCTAATCCTGCACATCCCCTTTAACTGCAAACTATCACATAAAAGAGACTTTTTTCATTTTTTTTCTGCCCCTTTAAGATTTCGGAGTAGATTTATTTTCGCATTTAATTTTTTATGTGACCCTGCCTCCACCCCAGCTGTGATAATCGTGGCTCCCTGCAGCTTTTCAGAGGTTGCTCCTTCCACTAAAAGCACCTGTCATCTGGAGGTTCACACTGAGATGGAGCAGCTTTCTTTGATTGATGGCTACATCTCCTTGCCGAGGTGTACGGGAGACGTCTTGAAGCTTTTGATAGAACTTTTTACAAGTTAAAGACTTCAGATTTTGACAGCGTGAACTTTCTGGAGTGCGAAGGAGGAGATCTTACAGAACATGGTACTTTTACAACAAGTCACTGGAAGTCTTGTCTCCTACTACCCTTGTACTCTGCAGAGCTAGACCGAATTCAGGAGGCTATGAAAGATGCTTAAAGGGGTATGACCATCTTATAAAGGGATGGCATATCACATAGCTTTATGGTAGACGAAGAATCCCAAGTCTTATTAAAAGATGTGATGCTGAACCGGAAAACCAAATATTTACAACTATAGATCGAAAGAAGAAATTGAACATGATCAGATTTCCATTATAACTCATGGCAGAATGTGCCAAATGTGTGCCACAAGATCATCAGAAAATGGTGATGGTGGGTGGGTCAGACTTCTGGGGTCTACATGGATCCTGACAATTAGAAGACAATGTTGAAGGGCTGCAGTTTGGCTGATAAACTCTACTACACTAAGGCCAAGGCTACACTATACCTTTGTGTAGAGCAACTGGTTGATTTTAAAGTGTAAGTTCCAATTTATGTTTTGTTTTTTTGCTATTGTGTCAGTGGGGTTTTTCATGACCATTTTTGTAATATACTTTATTAACCTATCTAACTTCCTTTTTATTATAAAACAGGCTGTAACTTTCTCTTTAGCAACTCTGTAACTGAGCTGTTACAATGGAAAATCCATATACATCTTTACTGAGTGCAGCATGTAGAGCTGAAGCATTGACCAAAGGGGGGATGGTCATTTCAAATGGATGTATCTCCAGTTTTATACCACCTAGAAAAATAGTTCTGGTATCACAAGAAAGCTGAGATCTTCAGCACTAGAATTATAGATAACACTAGTTAAAAACACAGTTGAGAATTTGAACTTAACATGCAGCAGTTCTAGTGATATATCTAATTCTTTTATGGCAGAATGTGGAAACTGAGAATCTTGTGATATCAGAACCATTTTTCTAGGTGGTATAAAACCAGAGATACAGCCAGTGGAAGTGACCCCCCCCCCCCTTTGGTAAATGCTTCAGTTCTATATTCTGCCCTCCGTACAGATATACAGACAAAATCTCACTGGCAAGGCTTAGTTAAAGCATTGCTCATGGAACTTTACAGCCTGTTTTCTAATAAAAGGAAGTTAGATAGGTTAACAAAGTATATTACGAAAATGTGTGTTGCGGCTGGAGGTGGAGGTCGTGGCAGACGTTTGGTATATTGCAGCATTTCTGCTATTTTGTTATTATCATAGTCTCCTTTATTATATGCATTACTGTTTACTGTGTACTATAAGTATAATGATAGTTTATATAGATGGGCTTTGGTGCATATTAACTATTACATAATATCCATACATTTTGTATTATTGCAGTATATAATATTTACATATTTTGCACTATTTGCACTCTGTATTATTATTAATTAATCTAATTAACTTATTATTAATTAACTTATCTAATTATCATCACTATTATGTTTATATTATATCTATTGTTATATGAATTTGTTATAACCTTAGATACTCTTTTGTAATTATGGGACATTTATTATAATATTATCATTTAATATATTATGTAATTTTTGTGGAACTCTTTGTCCTTACTTTGATTATTCATGGATTTTCCGCAACAGCTTCCTTGTTCTTATTTTAAGTGTTTTTAATTGGATTAACTTTTTGTGCTCAAATAAAATAATTTATGATTCGTATAGTCATTCTATGTAGGTTCTGTCTAGATTTTGTATTATTTATCTAAAGGAT
Organism: Leptodactylus fallax; assembly: GCA_947044405.1. Taxonomy (NCBI): domain Eukaryota; kingdom Metazoa; phylum Chordata; class Amphibia; order Anura; family Leptodactylidae; genus Leptodactylus; species Leptodactylus fallax. The sequence continues at coordinate 189,485 of CAMRHE010001066.1, read as the reverse complement.
AGAAACATGTCAGTATCTATAGTACAAAAATGGTCACAGTGTAGCCCTGGCCTTAGAGTAACTCTTCTATATCTAGCACTGTATAGAATAATGCAAAATATCAATTACTAGCTGGCAATAGCTGCCTCCTCCCCTCTACCCTCTCCATAGACTTCTATGAGGATAGATATATACACAGGTACTATTAGAGATACTATTAGAGTCTAAGTGAAGTCAACGAGGTGAAAAACAGCCTGAGAACTGTTGGATGAGACATTGGGCATATTAAAGGGAGTCTATCATTAAAAAAAACACTTTTAATCTAATGACACGTTGGAATGGCCTTTAAAAAGGCCATTCTTCTCCTACCTTTCATTGTTGTGTTCTCCCAGCCGTTTCTGTAAAAATCCATTTCTTCAATTATGGAAATGATCCTCACGAGCACCCAGGGTGTTCCTCCATGGCAGTGAGCACCCACCGTGTCATCGCTTGTCACCGCCCATTAGTCTGTTGTGGTGACTCCCATCTTGGTCTTCTCTGTATCTTCTTTCTTCTACTTCCTCTGACGCAGCGCTGGACTGCCGCCATTTTCCTTTGGTCTTTCACAAGAGACGCAGTACGGACCACTGGAAAACAGCGGCCCGTCATGCACATTCGCTGCTGTCCAGCGCTGCACCAGAGGAAGTAGAAGAGAAGATCAAGATGGGAGTCACCACAACAGACTAATGGGCAGTGACAAGCGATGACGCGATGGGTGCTCGCTGCCACAGAGGAACGCCCCGGGTGCTCCGTGAGGATCATTTCCATAATTGAAGAAACGGATTTTTACAGAAACGGCTGGGAGAAGACAACTATGAAAGGTAGGAGAAGAATGACCTTTTTAAAGGCCATTCCAATGTGTTATTAGCGTAAAAGTGTTTTTTTTTTTTTAATGATAGACTCCCTTTAATGGAGACTCACATTACTCACACCAGTCTTCATAGTCTGGGAGCTGACATAAATGAGGCACACCCTTCACCAGGTTGTGGGCCTTGGGGAAAATGTTCGCCAGCCGGTAAATTAGCATACTGCACACTTTTTCAGGAAAAAGTCTAAATTTTTTGTGTGAAAAAACTGGCATATAAAGGCATAATAAATCGGGGCTAATATTCTCCAATTAGATATATTACAAAGTTTCTTATAATGATCTGTACTATTGACTTACGAAAAGTGGTTTTATAATCGGAGGTAGGCTTTAATCATCTAATTAAAAATAATTAATAGTTAGGCCCGATTCACATCTGCGTTCAGGTTTTCGTGCGGGGAGTCTGCTTGGGGACCCCCCGAATGGAAACCTATACGCATAAAAAAGCGGTTTACCTGGGAAACCCGTGGACCCCATAGACTGTAATGGGGTCCGTGTGGTTTCCGCACGAAACATGCGCAAACATGCGGAGAGAAAAGTGCTGCTTGCAGCACTTTCCTAAGAACTAAAATAAATATCACAGGAGGTTTCACTGGCATAAAACTGAAAAACCCCTTTGATACATAGTCTTGCAGGAACGGTTCATTTATAGAGAATATATACAGCCTCATTTGCTCCTCTCATGGTTAACCATGAGAAAGATCCCCCTGAGATGTATACAGAATAAGGCCCAGCTTCTGGCAATGCATCCAAGTATCCGCATATGACGGTATGAATATCCACCACTTATAGATCACTGTATGTAATCATACAGCAGCTATATCCTCCCTGCCATAAGCACAATGCAATTTCCCTGCTCAGTCCAAAGTGAGTAATTCTACTCTTTGTGATGACTGGTATTAAAGCTCACACAATGGGCCTGTTATACCATAGAAAATGGAGATTAGAAGAGTAAAAAGCAAATACGGAGAAGTCATACAGCTGATGGGTTTTCTGAACAGGTAGATTTATACAGTACAGAAAGGATAATCTGCTTATAAAGGCGGACAATGAATAGAGTACAAGACGGAAACAATGGAATAAGAATAGTGTGGTCTGCATTACAACTGTAAAAATGTTTTATATATGAGAAAAAAAAAAACTAGCCGCACTATCATACAGAAAAGGGTGCATGTCCAAAGACCCAAGCTAAGAACCTATCCACAGTAAAAATTAGAAAGTGGCAAAACCCCACAAGTAGAAAAAAGGGAGGAAATAAAACTTAATACACCAATCTGTTTATGTATAAAAAAAATATATTAAAAGTGTTGGACAGCTAATGAAAATTATTTTGAAAAATCTTTTTTCATGAGCAAGTATACTGCGCATGCGCAGTACGTTCATGTAGTTCTAAGGAGCACTGAGCATACTGAGCATGCACCTGCGCAGTACGCTCGTGTAGTTCTAAGGAGCACTGAGCATACTGAGCATGCGCCTGCGCAGTACGCTCGTTCATGAAGAAAGTGCAGCGGAGAGGATGAAGAGGAGGATTCATTTTCAAAGAAGGGGACGTACCTGAGACAAGGAGGAGGCGGAATGCAGGCGATGACGATGCTGTGCTCGGGGTAATGCCCCCTGTGCTCCATGAGCTGAATTTGCATATAAGTAAAGAGCATTTTATTCAAAAACGGCTGACAGGAACAGAAGGAAGGTAGGATTAGAATAGCCTTTATAAAGCCTATTCCAACTTGTGCTTATTGAAAAATGCATAGATCCAATAATAGACTCCCTTTAAATTGTGTAAAAATTTTAATTTTTCTTTTTCACCTCAACGATTTCCTGCTGTTTTCAACTTATTGGGCCCTGTAGACCTCTCTGTTTCCCTGCCATTCTCAACTTATTGAGCCCTCTAGATCTCTCTACTGTTTCCCTGCTGGTCTCTATTGATTAGGCCCTCTAGACCTCTCTACTGTTTCCCTGCTGGTTGCTACTAGTTGGGTTTTCAAGACTTCTCTACTGTTTCCCCATTGCTCTCCAATTGTTGGGCTCTTAAGACCTCTCTATTGTTTCCCTTCTAGTCTCCACTTATTGGGCCCTATAGACCGCTCTACTCTTTCCCTAATAGTCTCTACTTATTGGGCTCTCTGAGCCTATCTACAGTTTCCCTGCTGGTCTTTACTTAATGAGACCTCTTGACACATAGGAAATCACTCAGCCAATCACTGGCCACAGTGATGATCCATCTCATCCAAGGATTGGTTAGGTGGTCAATTCCTGTCGAGAGGGACCAGGAAGTAAACACCGGTGGGGAACAGGAGCAGCATGGGTGAGGTCTGTATGATTTTTTTTTTCATATTTACAACCTTTGGAGCATTTCCTAACTGATTGTTATCGTCTTTTATGTCTTCCTTCTGTCATGAAATACAAACAGTTCATGTTATAGGCAAAAATTTAAAGGGGTTTCTAGGCTTTATTAACTGAAGGCCTATTAGGATACATCATCAATTGAAGACTAGCAGGAGTCTGACAGCAGTGAATCATCTGTTTGGGAACACATTTTCTGTTTCACAAGTTTTGTGCCATCGCATTTATTGGTCACATGACCTGTTTGCAGCTCGGTCCCATGCAACTTTATGGGACTGAGCTGCGATATCAAACACAGTTACTAATTAATTTACAGTGCTGGGCTTGGTTTTTAGTGAAAAGGCCGCAACACTCACCTGAACACTTCAGTCTCTAGTGATCTCGGGTGTCAGACCCCTGCAGATCTGATGACCTAAACAAGAATAGATCATCTATTGATAAGTCTAAAAACCCTTTAAAGGGGTATTCCCATCTAGGACAATTATTGCGTGTCCTGTGGGTACACCATATATGTATTTATTTATTTAATACCATATATGTCTAACAGACACAGGTTCTACCTCTGTGACCCACCACCCCACGTATCAGAACAGGGGCCCGCTGCTGAATGAAGAGATAGCCACGCAGCTCTCACCATTCACTTCTATGGGAATTCTGAAAACAGTCAAGCTAGACTAGAGCGCTACATGTGTGTGGCCACAAAATGTGTTTGGTGAACCCTGTTCTTGAGATAGGTGTGGGAGCCAGGAGCAGAACCAGTATCTATCAGACATTTATGACATAAGTAATTTCCACCAAGCTCGCATTGTAGCACTGGACAGTAATTTATTTATTTTTTTATCATTTTCCTATTTTTTATTTAGCCATCTTGTTCACTATCCTCATGAAGCATTCTATTAGGGCATGGTAGACGGGTTTACAAAGCAGGGTGTCCATATTTGCAGATGACACTAAACTTTGTAAGGTAATCAAAAATGAGGAGGATAATAGAATATTACAAGGGGATCTAAGGAAGCTAGAAGCATGGGCCGAGACTTGGTAAATGAAGTTTAATATTGACAAATGTAAGGTTATGCATTTTGGTCGACAAAATAAAATGTATGATTATGTACTTAATAGTAAATTACTGGGTAAGACTGCCAATGAAAAAGACTTGGGGATTTTGGTGGACAGTAAACTTACCTTTAGTGACCAGTGCCAGGCAGCTGCTGCCAAGGCAAATAAAATTATTCGATGCATCAAAAGAGGTCTAGATTCTCATGACAAGAACATAGTTATGCCTCTATACAAATCACTGGTACGGCCACACTTAGGCTATTGTGCACAATTCTGGACCCCAGTACACAAGAAAGACATAATCGAACTAGAAAGAGTGCAAAGAAGGGCAACCAAAATTATTAGGGGAATGGGAGGATTGGAGTACAACGATAGATTAACAAACTTGGGGTTATTCAGTTTAGAGAAAAGACGTCTACAGGGAGATCTAATAACAATGTACAAATACATGAAGGGACAGCACAAAGAACTTTCTAATTATATTTTTACCCCTAGGCCAGTGACAGTGACAAGGGGACATCCTCTACCCCTAGGCCAGTGACAGTGACAAGGGGACATCCTCTACACCTATGCCAGTGACAAGGGGACCTCCTCTACCCCTAGGCCAGTGACAAGGGGACATCCTCTACCCCTAGGCCAGTGACAAGGGGACATCCTCTACCCCTAGGCCAGTGACAGGGGCCCCCCCCCCGTGACAGGACGGGGACATCCTCTACCCCTAGGCCAGTGACAGTGACAAGGGGACATCCTCTACCCCTAGGCCAGTGACAGGGAACATCCTCTACACCTAGGCCAGTGACAGTGACAAGGGGACATCCTCTACCCCTAGGCCAGTGACAGTGACAAGGGGACATCCTCTACATCTAGGCCAGTGACAGTGACAATGGGACATCCTCTACACCTAGGCCAGTGACAGTGACAAGGGGACATCCTCTACCCCTAGGCCAGTGACAGTGACAATGGGACATCCTCTACACCTAGGCCAGTGACAGTGACAATGGGACATCCTCTACACCTAGGCCAGTGACAGTGACAAGGGGACATCCTCTACCCCTAGGCCAGTGACAGTGACAAGGGGACATCCTCTACCCCTAGGCCAGTGACAGTGACAGTGACAAGGGGACATCCTCTACACCTAGGCCAGTGACAGTGACAAGGGGACATCCTCTACGTCTGGAGGAGAGAAAGTTTCACCAGCAATATAGAAGAGGATTCTTTACAGTAAGAGCAGCGAGGCTATGGAACTCTCTGCCCCAGCAAGTGGTGATGGTGGATTCATTGAACAAGTTCAAAGAGGGCCTGGATGCCTTTCTCGAGCAGAACAATATTACGGGTTATGGGTTCTAGATTTTAAGGGCACGTTGATCCAGGGTTTTATACTGATTGCCAGATTGGAGTCGGGAAGGAATTTTTTCCCATGAAATGGGGCAATTGGCATAAGCCTCATGGGGTTTTTTGCCTTCCTCTGGATCAACACTGTAGGGGACTGTAGGGTTATAGGTTGGACTTGATGGACTGATGTCTTCATCCAACCTCATCTACTATGTAACTATGTGAGATTTATATAGAAGGGGTCAACTCACCAAGCCAAAAAGCCAGTGAGCCCCTGCAGAACTACATTTCGCCTGTTGGGCTGGAGTCTGCTTTAAAGGGATCCTCTGGGATCTGAAGATAATTGAGACTGATCACCAATCCACAGGATAGCAGTCCGTGTGTCCCCTGTTTTAGAACCCTGATGGAACAGAACAACGGACACCCCGGCAAAGATATGAACACAGCCTAAGGTATATGGCCGGAAGCAGCCCTGTTCCTATACAAGTGAATGGAAGCAGGGCTGCAGTTCCTGACACCACCACTAAAGTGTATGGAGCTCAATACACTGTATACAGCTTCCAGTCTGTGCAGTGTAGTGGTGGTGCCTGGAACTGCAGCCCCACTCCCATTCTCTTGAATAGGAGCAGAGCTGCTTCCAGCTGTATACCTTATATACGACTTCCATCATCAGTAGATCGTGTAGGGTCTGGGTGGGTGTTGGACCCCGACCAAACTGATACTGATGAACATTATCAATTATCTTCAGACTCCCTTTAATTAGCTTTTTTGCCAGAGACAATTCTTTTAAGAATAAGAAAGTTTCCAACTACTTGCCTTTAAAATAAAAAATAAATAAAAATAAAAAGTTATGAGGAGGACACTACATGTATGAGAAGATAACCTAGACACAATAAGGAAATCATGGCTGGATTTCTGCAAGTCCCAGACCATAGAAAGTTCCTCCATTCATGGTCATATCCATTGGCAACCGATCAAGACACTAAGATGGTTAGAGGAAATCTTTAGAGCTCTGTGAAATTTTAATATTTATTATTTATATTATTTATATTTCCAAAAATGTTTAACTTTTGATTGTCTACAAATTTAAATTGGTTCTGTTCATGGGAAAACCCCTTTAAGGAAGCTGCTGAGTCCGGGGACTCAGCATTCCTTATAAAGGCTGTACAAAGGAAGGCATGTTTAAAGTAGTAGACGACCCTTTAAGAGCATGTTTGGGGAAAACAAAAGGGACATGTATAGCATTCTAGAGTAGTGTGGATCATTATAGATGGGGAGGGTTGATCTCCAGTAGGATCCCATACATGTAATGTAATACATTGTAACTGAAGCTCCGGCCGTACCTTCTTTCATCTTTTACAACCCAAGTGCTGCTTTCATGATCAATCCCGGAGTAGAGCTGTCCTTTCAAAAATGGCTCCGGTTCCTTCAATGAAATGCTGATGTGATCGGGAGCAAAACAGATCTTAATATGCTCTTTGGTTATGCCATTGGGGAGGGGGAAAGTGAGGGTCACATCCTCTGCCGTCTGCTGCCAAATATAAAGCGGCTCTATAAAAAACACATATATAGGAAATGTCAATATCACAAGACCGGACATAAAAGACGGACATGATCATCAGAAAGGGACAAATTTTTCCACTATTATAAGGAATGTGTCGCCAAATAGTTTTAGTTATTAAAACCAGATGAAATAAATCACTTTTTTTAAATCTGTTTCTATCTTCCGCTTGTAGATTTGTTTTATTCTATTTTATGTACATTATTATGGGGTCGGACATCTTACCTGAGCTTCTCCTCTGCTCTGTTAACAGCATTTAGTGATCTGCTTTACACCACAGCTATGGCCATAGGTAGCAATAGTCTGGTGCCGACTCACTGAGGTCTATGGGGGAATTTTCTGTGCATGCTCTATGCAGGGAGGGGAGTAGATAAGCTGTGACATCACCTATGGTCAGTAGTGGATGTAATGGTCGGTGGTGCTAACTATAGAGGTGTTATCTTTTATTGTAATCCTGTCTGTGAGGTAAATGAAGTGATTGCTGCAAATAAAACATCTACAGAATTAGCAAGAGACAGGCAATTTGTAGGCATAGTAGCCAGAGTTAAAATTGTATATAGTACTTTTTACAAATATAGCTGAATAAAGGCAGGGTATATTGGTGGGATTGATGATGTCACTGCTCATCCCAAGTTCTAGACTTAGTTGACTGTAAAGCATCATTGACCTGTCCTGCTATTATCCTGATACTGTCACATTGCTGTGTTTATTATCCCTGTACTGTGACATCACTGTGTTTAATATCTCTGTACCATAACATTAGTGTTTATTATCTCTGTACTGTGACATCACAGTTTTTATTATCCAATACTGTGACATCACTATGTGCCTTATCCCTGTACTGTGACATCACTGTGTTTATTATCCCTTTACTGTGACATCATTTTGTGCATTACCCCTATACTGTGACATCACTGTGTTTATTATCCCTGTACTGTGACATCACTTTGTGCATTACCCCTGTACTGTGACATCACTGTGTTTATTATTCTTGTACTGTGACATCACTGTGTGCATTGTAAGATCTGTCATAGTAGCCAAGCTTCTTTACCAATTACGATCATGGTCCAGAGATCCAGTTGACCATTTTGTAGACTGCATCAAAATGACCAGTTGCTAATAGCAGCCATGTAAACTGTAGCCCATACACATTACATAAAAGTCAGCCAAACCTGACAATTTTGGTATAATTGGATGTTTCGCTCATGTTGGATTGAAACATATCTGAAGCCTTATTCTCATTGGGAATAATATATTACCAGCGGGGTCAGGCTGGAGTTATTACCCTTTCCCCATACTAATAAACATGCATGCTCTGACAGCAGCCTGATAGGTGCAGGGCCCACCTTTGGAGCTTTGTGCAGAGTTCTCCATTGAAATCAATGGTAAAATGGACTAAGCAAAAGACTTAGTATTGTTCAGTGCTATATTCATAGGCACACTCCCGTCCCCCTGTGTGGAGACCCCCTCCTCCAGATTATCTGCACTTCCTGTAGTTACATAAAGACCGCTGATACATTAGGTTGCCATAACAAAAGGCCAACATATAAAAAAAAAAAAAATAAAATTATATCTTGTCAAGAAACAAAGATAAAAAAACAACAACCAAAAAGCGTTTCCTTTTGTTCCTACCTACAAAGCCCCGAGGTATTAAGCCATAGGTTACATTTGCTGAAATTGAAATAATAGGCCTCCGCGATGACCACCATTGTCGGGGTAATTTCACCATGAAAGGAACGGTGTAATTACTTTGCCGCGGTGACATCACCACTGCCGGGGATTAACAATTAGCTGCTGTTAGAACAGGTTCTACAGGTGAACGGCAGCCCTGAAAAACATGTCAGTGTGATAGGACGGAGGATGACGGGCTCATTTATATGGGATCTGCACAATAGAGGGATTTCCTTATTTGCCTTATGACTTGGTAACAGTTCATTACAGGCATCCATCGCCTTCTCCGCTGTCATCTGTACCCATCTTAGAGGAATGGATGACAGTGAAAGAACAATGGGCCAGCAAATCCTATCAGGTTAACCATTTAATGGCTAAATAACAGTTGACAAGTATGTAACGGTATGTAGATACCCTTTCTATGGTCTCCTTGCCTATCCTAGTTGATGTTCTCAACTAGCCCAATCCCTTTCTACATGCCTTATTGGGGTATATGGATGCCGTAGAGGGGGTTTTCCCCCTACACGTCTTAAGGCGACCATACACCTACACTATCTGCCGCATTCTCATCTGGCCAACAGCTATTCCTTTTAACCCTCCTATAAACATGGCTGAGCATGCATGTGTTCGGAATGGGGAGAGGGGATTAAAGGGATATTCCCATGACCATGATCATTTTTTAATTTGTAGATAGGTAAAAGTTAAACATTTTTGCAAATATAAGTAATTAAACATTTTTGCAGAGTGTTAAAGATTTTTTCTAAATATCTTGTAGCCACAAGTTGTTGTCTTGATGTTGCCAGTGGATATGACCAGGAATGCAGGACCTTTCTAAGGTCAGAAAATCAGCTATGATGTCCTTATTGTGGCCGGGATATCTTCTGATACATGTAGTGTCCCTGCCTGATAACCCAGCTACAATAAGAAAATCATGGCTGGGTTCCTGACAAGTCCCAGACCATAGGAAGTTTCTGCATTTGTGGTCGTATCCATTGGTAACCGATCAAGACAACAGATGTCACCGCTAAGATGGATAGAGAAAATCTTTAAAACACTGCAGAATTTTTAACTACTTATATTTGCAAAAATGTTTAACTTTTAATTATCTACAAATATAGATCTTGATTATGTTCATGGGAATACTCCTTTAAGGCTCTGCCAGATGCCCAAATGCTTATTTGCATAAACACCATCTTTTCTGAGGTGCAGTTCATGGTATAGCAGAACGTAAATACTGGACTGTTGGCAAATATATTTAAAGGGGAACTCTAGTTAAAAAAAAAAAAAAAAAAAACAGAATTGAGCTACTCATTGCAAAACGTGCCCCTATAATAGTCAGGATATTGCTTAATAGTGGTCATAACAAGAAGCCGGTGACAAGGGCACCATGACTTGCTCCGCTGCGACTAACGTGGTCACCCACCTTTCAGCACATGAGCGGATGGTGTGTAGTGTTGGCCAGCTACTCCCACAACCACTATTTCTTTAAGACATCACGTCTGTTAATCCTATGGTCATGCAACAGCGCAGCCCCCTTCATTTGCATGGGATTGAGCTGCAGCATGGTCATGTGACAAATAGATGTGATGTCACTTCCTGAGACCAGGAAGTTAAAGGGCTTGTCCAGTTTCAGACCAATACTAAGAAACAAATGTTATTATTTGTATAATGAAAAGTTCCAATATACTTTCTGTATATGTCATAGTAATCCAGTCTGTGCTCTACAGAACAGGAAGCATCAGCCTATTAGCATAGCTCCCAACCGTCCCACATCTGGTGGGACAGTCCAGATTTCACACTGCTGTCCCGCATAGCTTAGAGTTTGTCCCGCTATGCCCCTGAAGTGTTTTGCTGTTAAACTTTATTAGGGTAGGGTAAAGGCTAAATGGTAGATGCTAAATCCTAGTGGGCTAAAGGACTTTGATGACGTCATGACCATGTGATCAGACTCTTGTGTGGGCAGACCTATTCTGGATACTGTGGGACAGACTGTGATGTTACACAGAAAGCTGGGAACAAGAGTGATCGAAGATGAGGAGGAGAGAAGAAACAGCATGTGTGATCAAGGGAGGGAACTGGGGGCAGATGTAGGGGGCAATTATGCTAGTGGCAGATAAAGGGGGACATTAAATTGGTGGTAGATAGAGGGGGCAATTAAACTGGGGCAGATGAAAGGGGCATTACGCTGGTGACAGATGAAAGGGGGACATTAAATTGGTGGCAGATGAAGGGGGGAACATTAAGATGGTGGAAAATGAAGGGGGACATTAAACTGGGGGCAGATGGAGGGTGACAATAAAATGGGGGCAACTGGAGGAGGACATTAAACTGTGGGGGATAGCTGGAGGGGAACATGTCTACCTCTAGTTGCCCCCAGTTTAATGTCCCCCTCCAACTACCCCCACTGTTTAATGTCTCCATCCAGCTGCCTCAGTTTAATGTTCCCCTCTAGTTTCCGCCAGTTTAAATTGGGGCACGAGGAGAGGGACTTCATACTGTGGGGCAATTGGAGGGGAACATTATAATGTGGGGGCATATAATGTTAGGGTGACTGTAGGAGCATTATACTGTGTGGGGCACATGGATGAGAATGGGCGGAGTCAATGTAGAAGTGGGTGGAGCTAAATTTGCCGTGGCACGCATGTTTTGTCCCTCTTTCTGTCCTTTGAAAGTTGGGAGGTATGTATTAGTAGTCTTCGTGATCAGGGTGAAAACAGGAGGATTTTAGTTTAGTGACATGGAGAATAAAAAAATAACACAGCACTGTTTAACTTAACTTTCTGCGTCATGATATCCATTCTCAGAAGACCGGAAAAGTCACTGAAGACCCACTGAAAGAGTTAACATTCTATACCACAGTGTTATGAGTCATGTTAACCTTTGCTACATCTGTATATTGAACTTAAAGAGGAACTTTCGCCACCTTCATCAACTTCATCTCATTGCGCCGCTCCACTAATTCTGGCGCAGTTGGAATTTTTTCTCTAGCCCCCAGCTTTCCTGAGCAATCGTTGCTGCTAGTTTCAGCACAACTATGCTCTCTACTGTCAGGTGGGTGCTTCCTGTCTATCTGCTCCAACCCAGGACCGCCCACTTGACAGTAGAAAGCATAACTGTGCTGAAACTAACAGCCATGATTTCTCAGGATCAGTAGGGGCTACAGAAAAAATTCCAACTGCGCCAAAATCAGCGAAGCGGTATCTACATAAGGTGCAATGAGTTGAAGTTGGTGGAGGTGGTGAAAGGTTCTCTTTAACAACTTAATTTTCTGATGACACACTCCCTTTAAGGCTTTTGAAGTTCTTGAAAGCTCCACTATTTCCTTATATTCAGGATAAGGGGGTTTTATTTTACAGCTTGAAGATACTACTTCAGTTTTTCGTCTCTAATTAAATTTCAGAAATGAAGCGAGTGCCATGGCGGATTTAAGCCATACTGATAGTTTCCACTCCAATCTGTCTAACATGTTCTGAATGTGGAATGAATGTTTACGGGAAGCAATGACCACAGGGAGAAGCATCCCGCAGTCGACAAACTAGACAGATTGACTACATTTCTGCAGGAAACGCAAAGATTGGACGGAAGACGATAAACAAAGGAGAAAAGTGATGGCAACAAAGGAAGAGCTTCACTGAGCCAGAACGACAAGGGCTCCGAGAGGAAATTCACTGCCCGAAAAACTGAGGAGCGGCAGAGACGGCCGTCATGCATCACCGTGAACGCTGCTTAAAACCAAATACGTTTACGCTAATTTTTCGTTCCATGTAACAGGCCCGTGTGCGACTCCCATGTTAATGAGTAATTATGCAAACAGGACAAGACACCGCTAAGTGGGTCAAATCCCTGACAACATGAATGCGGTGTCCGGGGAATCTGGCTTAACTTATTATTTAAGGAAGTAGCAGAGTTGACTTTGACATTTAATTCTTTGGGGCAGAATTGACTGTGTGAGCTGTGTGTTAACCACTCAGGCACTTTTGTGTTTTTTTTGTATTTTTTTTTTTTCTGTCATTGCACAAAGCTATTCCTTAGTTTTATTATAATTAAGGAAAATAAATGATTAATTAACATAATAATAATAATAATAATAATAATACACAATTATTATTAAAATAATTAAAATTAATTTTAATAATTATTTTTTTTTTTGGCATTGTTAGAGGTAAAATGCTTCGAAAAAAAACAAAAATACAAAAAAATAAAGCACTAATTTTATATTTTGAAATATGTTCGTATAGTATCTTTTATTTATTTTTTTTAATTCAAAGTTTATTGGTTTTCAAAAAGACATAAAATACAGTGAAAACAGAAAGCTGCAATGGCAGCATCAACATTTTATACTGCAGATAACGGGGAGATCCCCGAGTAGAGGCCAAAGGATAAGAAGAGGAGGGGAAGGGGAGAAGAAAGGAGGAGGAAGGGAAAGGAGTGGCGAGACAACAAAACCAAAACAACACAGAGAGGGAAGAAAGAAGAAGGAGAAAAAAAAAGGAGGGGTGGGATGGGGACTAAACAGCAACAGTATCCGGGTCCAGCGGAGGACCCCAGGGGTGCAAGCAATCGAAAATTCTTCATCAGAAAAAGCAATAAAACTTCACAAGGAGCAAAGCCAGAGGGTCAAGAATAGTCCTAAACAGGTAACCCATCAGTTAGCTATAAAGGCCAGAGCATCCCACTATAGGTCTACGGGAAGGCACAGGCCCGAGAAGCGTCTGATATTCACTGGCTCGTTGAAATTCCATCCAGTAGAACTAGATCTTGTTAAAATTTTCAACAGTGTCTTGCAGGAAAGATATAAGGTTCTCCACACGCATAATCTCATTGACCCTCAAAATCCAGAGGGAGAGGGGGGGGGGGTTCAGTTCATTTTCAAAACTGCGAGATACATGCCCGAGCCGCGAGGACTAAAAATCGAAGCAAGGCGCACTTATAGATACACACTGGGGACTCGCAATGATGGAGGAGGAACAGAGAAGGGCCCAAGTGGTGAGAAGTCTCAGTTACTTGAGAAATAATCCTCTTAACCCCGTCCCAGAAGGGGGATAAAGCGCTACAAGACCAAGAAATGTGTAACATGGTGCCCTCCTCCAACCCACACCTCCAGCATATTGGTGGGACCAGTGGGATAAGAGCATGCAAACTCGAGGGGACACGATACCACCGGGACATGAGTTTAAAACTGGCGGCTGATAACGTGAGCTGATTGATGTTTCATGTGTGAGCGGCATACGAGCTCACTTTGGGCATGAGTGAGAGACAAGTTAAGGTCAGTCTCCCACTTCAACATGAAGTAAGGAACATCATCGGGGGGGGGGAGGAGTTCTATCAGGAGTTTGTAAATAGTAGCTAAGGAGTTCCGTAGGGGTCCGGCACCCACACACAACTGTTCTAGAAATGTATACTTGGTTCTGAATTCCATGGGGGTGGGGGGGGAGAGACTGTACGAAGTGGAGGATCTGTAATCCACGCCATGAGTCCAGGGGACAAAGATCGTCGGAGTGGGAAACCCCTGGGCCCACTCGCCATTCTGAATCGTTCCGGAGATGACCCACCCTAAAGAAACCATGGCGACGCCAGTTGTGGAACACCGTATCATAGATACCAGAAGGAAACTTAGGGTTGCCCAAGAGGGGTTAGCGTATAGAGTCAAGCGGGAGTGAATGAGCGCGAACGAAGTGCTGGGCACAAATTCTAAGGGTTGGGCTAATTGTGGGGTGGGAGCGGAGAGATGACAATAGAGGAGATTCAAGCCACGGGATCGTCTGTAGCGGCAGCGGGGAGAAGGCTTGTTCAATGTAGACCCACATTTTAAGTGAGCCACATCTACACCAGTCCACTATCCTAGTTAAATGGGCAGTAAAATAGTATAATTTGAGATCTGGGAGGGCGAGGCCACCACTCGTTTAGGGCGGGAAAGAAGGGCTCTGCTGACTCTCGCAGACTTACCCGACCATATGAAATCTAACTGAATGGAGGACAAGGCCCGAAAGAAGGAAAGGGAAACGTGGATAGGCAGTGTCTGTAAAAGGTATAGGGGTAGCGGCAGGATATTCATTTTAAAGATGGTGCATATGTTCGTATAGTATCTAGGTCTGGGAGCAAGTTATGGTTCAGGCGTTTTTTCATACTAGCTATCCGTTTTGGGGACTACAAAACCATGGACGTTGTCCACCCTGGTGTATTTCTGTGTGCTCTCTCTATGTTATGCTTTTTGTTTGTGACAGAAAAAAAACAAAACAAAAAAAAACTGGTGAATATATCTGTTGACGTCCGTGTGTTGTCCATTTTTTTTCTCAGACTTATAGACTCGCATGGCCAAGTCGAGTAGAGGAAAGAGGAAAAAAAAATAGCACGTAGCACTAATTTTTTTTTCCTCAGTGCCTCTCAGTCCGTGAGAAACAATGGACGTGTGAATGGCTCCATCGACTTGAAAGGGTCCGTGTGCTGTCTGATTTTTTCACGGATAGCACATGGACAGAAAAGTAGTTCTTGTGAATAGGACCTAATGGGGGTTTTGTTTTCAACATTAGTTACACTACTGAGAATAGATGACGTCACTATGATGATCTACTCCCCTCCCTTCACAGAACTCTACCATACACCTCAATATTGCTGCCCATGAACATGACTAGGACTATGCTGTAAAGCAGATCACTAAATGCTGTTAACAGCGCAAAGGAGAAGCTCAGGCAAGATGGCCACCCCCATAATAGTGTACAGAAAATTGAATTTAAAAAATCTAGTCATAAAATAAAACATTAGAAAAAAAAGTGATACATTTCACATCTAATTTTAATAAATAAATAATAGTGACACTCCTTTTCAGTATAAAAATAAATGCTAAAATACAGCAGCTCTGGTCCATACATTCAGCACTTAAAGAACACTTCTACCAACGCCAGTTCTTTGCACCCTATAATAGCTGTTGCTCCGCTGAGTCTGGCACAGTTGGAATTCTTTCTCTAGTCCCCACCATTCCTGAGCAATCAGTGCTGTTAATTTCAGCACCCAATTTGCTAACCAGGCTCTTTACTGTCTGGTGGGTGGACCCAGGCTAAAGCAGAAAGACAAGGGCCGTCCACCTGATAGTGGAGAGCCTAAGTGTGTTGAAACTAATAGAAATGATTGCTCGGGAACAGTGGGGACTAGAGAAAAAATTCCAACTTTGTCGGAATCAAAAAAATCAATATTTAACTTTCAGAAAACCCATGTAATTTGTTATATATATATATATATATAACACACAGTACAGACCAAAAGTTTGGACACACCTTCTCATTCCAAGAGTTTTCTGTATTTTCATGACTATAAAAATTGTAGATTCACACTGAAGGCATCAAAACTATGAATTAACACATGTGGAATTATATACTTAACAAAAAAGTGTGAAACAACTGAAAATATGTCTTATATTCTAGGTTCTTCAAAGTAGCCACCTTTTGCTTTGATTACTGCTTTGCACACTCTTGGCATTCTCTTGGTGAGCTTCAAGAGGTAGTCACCTGAAATGGTCTTCCAACAGTCTTGAAGGAGTTCCCAGAGATGCTTAGCACTTGTTGGCCCTTTTTCCTTCACTCTGCGGTCCAGCTCACCCCAAACCATCTCGATTGGGTTCAGGTCTGGTGACTGTGGAGGCCAGGTCATCTGGCGTAGCACCCCATCACTCTCCTTCTTGGTCAAATAGCCCTTACACAGTCTGGAGGTGTGTTTGGGGTCATTGTCCTGTTGAAAAATAAATGATGGTCCAACTAAACGCAAACCGGATGGAATAGCATGCCGCTGCAAGATGCTGTGGTAACCATGCTGGTTCAGTATTCCTTCAATTTTGAAGAAATCCCCAACAATGTCACCAGCAAAGCACCCCCACACCTTCACACCTCCTCCTCCATGCTTCACGGTGGGAACCAGGCATGTAGAGTCCATTCGTTCACCTTTTCTGTGTCGCACAAAGACACGGTGGTTGGAACCAAAGATCTCAAATTTGGACTCATCAGACCAAAGCACAGATTTCCACAGGTCTAATGTCCATTCCTTGTGTTCTTTAGCCCAAACAAGTCTCTTCTGCTTGTTGCCTGTCCTTAGCAGTGGTTTCCTAGCAGCTATTTTACCATAAAGGCCTGCTGCACACAGTCTCCTCTTAACAGTTGTTGTAGAGATGTGTCTGCTGCTAGAACTCTGTGTGGCACTGACCTGGTCTCTAATCTGAGCTGCTGTTAACCTGCGATTTCTGAGGCCGGTGACTCGGATAAACTTATCCTCCGCAGCAGAGGTGACTCTTGGTCTTCCTTTCCTGGGGCGGTCCTCATGTGAGCCAGTTTCTTTGTAGCGCTTGATGGTTTTGGCCACTGCACTTGGGGACACTTTCAAAGTTTTACCAATTTTACGGACTGACTGACCTTCATTTCTTAAAGTAATGATGGCCACTCGTTTTTCTTTACTTAGCTGCTTTTTTCTTGCCATAATACAAATTCTAACACTCCATTCAGTAGGACTATCAGCTGTGTATCCACCTGACTTCTGAACAACACAAATGATGGTCCCAACACCATTTATAAGGCAAGAAATCCCACTTATTAAACCTGACAGGGCACACCTGTGAAGTGAAAACCATTTCAGGTGACTACCTCTTGAAGCTCATCAAGAGAATGCCAAGAGTGTGCAAAGCAGTAATCAAAGCAAAAGGTGGCTACTTTGAAGAACCTAGAATATAAGACATATTTTCAGTTGTTTCACACTTTTTTGTTAAGTATATAATTCCACATGTGTTAATTCATAGTTTTGATGCCTTCAGTGTGAATCTACAATTGTTATAGTCATGAAAATACAGAAAACTCTTGGAATGAGAAGGTGTGTCCAAACTTTTGGTCTGTACTGTATATATATATATATATATATATATATATATATATATATATATAACACACACACACACACACACACACACACACACACGTGGACAAAATTGTTGGTAGCCCTCGTTTAATGAAAGAAAAACCCACAATGGTCAATGAAAATGAACAAATGAAAGTCAGACATTGCTTTTCATCAATGCTGCAACAAAATTTTTTTTAAAAAGAAAACTCATGAAACAGGCCTGGACAGAAATGATGGTTCCCTTAACTTAATATTTTGTTGCACAACCTTTTGAGGCAATCCCTGCAATCAAACGATTCCTGTAACTGTCACTGAGACTTCTGCACCTCTCAGCAGGGATTTTGGCCACTCCTCATGAGCAAACTGCTCCAGTTGTCTCGGGTTTGAAGGCTGCCTTTTCCAGACGGCATGTTTCAGCTCCTTCCAAAGATGCTCAATAGGATTTAGGTCAGGGCTCATAGAAGGCCACTTCAGAATAGTCCAATGTTTTCCTCTTAGCCATTCTTGGGTGTTTTTAGCTGTGTGTTTTGGGTCATTATCCTGTTGCAAGACCCATGACCTGCGACTGAGACCAAGCTTTCTGACACTGGGCAGCACATTTCTCTCTAGAATCCCTTGATAGTCTTGAGATTTCATTGTACCCTGCACAGATTCAAGACACCCTGTGCCAGATGCAGCAAAGCAGCCCCAGAACATAACAGAGACTCCTCCATGTTTCACAGTAGGGACAGTGTTCTTTTCAAGATATGCTTCATTTTTCCATCTGTGAACATAGAGCTGATGTGTCTTGCCAAAAATTTTGATTTTTGTCTCATCTGTCCATAGGACATTCTCCCAGAAGCTTTGTGGCTTGTCAACATGTAGTTTGGCAAATTCCAGTTTTGTAAGATTCAAGTTATTTCTGTGACCATTGTGGGTTTTTCTTTCATTAAACGACGGGTACCAACTATATATAAAGAACAATACATTCATTTTTCCAGGTTATCCTAAAGTATAAAATAACCTGGGAACTATTTTTTTTACATTTTTATCCAAGGTTGGTTGCATCTTTCAGACCAGAAAAAGTTATACATACATATGGAAATGCAGAATATCATATATTTTATTAGTGTGAAAATGCGTTTTAGTGGTAAAAAAAAAGCTTTGGAGACATTTTAACCACTACAGGTCTACTGGGGCGATATATTTCACAGCTTTTATGGTGTCACAGACAGTCAGCAAAGCATTTCTTTGTGTGCGGAAAGAAATCTATTTCAGATACAAAATGTCATATTGGGAGAAAATTGTAGCGGAGACACCGATGTCACCATTACCTTTCTTTTCCTCCTCTTCCATTCTCTCTTCTTCTGGTTGATTTTCCTCATCCACAATGAACCTGAAAGGTTTATAAGAGATGATGGTCAACCCATTCCCGTCCGGTTCAATAGCCGCATAATGTGGGACAGACTTGCCATGAAGCTTCCTACGTTTCAAGATCTCACATTTATCTGTGAACAGGAAAAGAAAATCAATATATTGTATAGTCATATTCACACAGCGCAACCAATTACAGTCACACAAGCTGCAGGTAAATTGCTCAATTACAACATCCGTGTTGGGAGCAAAACTCATTTGGTCTCAAGATTGTAGGAAAATTGCTGTTTGCCCCATAATTGTCAGGAGAAGCTCCCGCTGTGAAAGCATTCCAGGCAATTGTAGGGAAAGCAAGTTAAGAGAACAATGGAAGATATTAATATGAGATTGTTTTCACTAAAAGTGAGTAATATAAGGAAATACATACACATAGAGAACACATTGCAGCTCTAGGCCACTAGAGGGCAGCAAAAAGAAAGAATTTAAAGGGGTTTTCCGGCCTCAAATCGATTTTTCATACTGATGACCTATGCACAGGATAGGTCATCAGTATGTGATCTGTGGGGGTCCCAAGCAAACATATGGTGTCACGTAGGCTTCCGCTATATTACTATGTATTTTAAGTTAAAGGGGTATCCTATTTTCAGGATCATGTCTAAAGTAGTAGCTTCAACTAACCAAACTCTTTTACTCAATACATTGCATTTTCTATCTAGCTCCATTTATCAGATACTGCCCCCTATGTCTCCCTAGTGTTTACAGCTTATTGCCTAGGTTTCAGACCACCTCTGCCATTTAACAGCAGTGGCCGGGCTGGTGATGTCAGTCCCTTTTCCCAGTCAACTCTATTTTCTTCTCTTCACTGTGATTGATTCTAATGGAGCCTTCTTTCAGCTCTGCAAAGTGTATTGAGCTGCTGAACCCTGATAAGGGATAGAATAGGGCCTTGATCAGTGACTCTTATGTCTATATGCAAATCCAGAGATAACAGTTTCAGGATCATACTGCTGGCCTAAGTTGTCCATTACACAGGCTAAGCCTACCCATCAACTCTTCACTGAAACCAGAAAGTGGAGGGGGAAGAAGACAGAAGAGCAGGTCAAACACTTTTACCACCTCCACCAACTCCAGTTCCTAGTATCTGGTAATAGGCGCCGCTCCACTGATTCCAGTACAGGTAGAATTTTTTCTGAAGCGCTCACTGTTCCTAATCAGTACAGTTAGTTTTGGTGCCTGATGTGCTACTTAGGCTCTGTACTGTCAGGTGGGCAGTGTCAAGCAAGAAGGGGGCGTCATTCTGAGCTCCAATCAGAGGCAGCCAGGGTCAGAGCTCAGAATCACACCCCTTGCCTTCTCCTGCCTGACACTGACACCGCCCTCCTGACAGTGCAGAACCTAACCATCACATCAGGCACCAAAACTAACAGCACTTATTGCTCAGTAATGGTGGGGGCCAGAGAGAAAATTTCAACTTTCCCGGAATCAGTGGAGCAGCTGGACTTAGTGGAGTTGGTGAAAGGTTCTCTTTAATATTGTATAATATTAGGTAAAAGAAACATATCCCTTTAATAAAATGGGTAACTTAAAAAGGCTTCTCTCTCTTGCTGCCTATGAAAATGATGGTCATTAGAATCCACAAATGCCAGGTGAAAATTCGCTCCGAACTTGCTCACTTGATAATCAGCGCTCGCTCATTCTTCACATCTTACAGTCAAGTTTTCGAGAGTCCTTCAAGCAAAAGAATTTTGAGCATGACAGGAGACTTCTCTGTAGGTGTCAGAACTCACCGTACTTTGTGAGCGGTAACTATGCAAAAAGCCTGGATTGTAAAGGAAAAGGATTACAGGGAACTCCAATTTATAAGGGCGAAACAAAATGTTACAGCCTAGAAATAAGCATGGTGATTGTCGAGCGATTCCCCACGGACAGCATCGCCAAGGTGTAATTTGTTTAATCAAGGAATGCGGCTTGAGCTTTTACATGTCTTACTGGTCAGGCCCAGATTTGCAGTTCTAGTTTTCCATTATTTGTACGTTAAAAGGAATTTATCACCAATTTTTTATCTACTTATTAGTGAAATATGTTTTTATTTTCAGATGGTAGATTTTTTTTTTGTACATGATTATAGCGACGACCATCTTGCCTGAAATTCTCCTCTGTTAACAGCATTTAGTGACATGCTTTACAGCATAGTCATAGCCATAGGCAGCAATAGACTGGAGCCAACTTATTAAGATTTATGGGAAAGTTTTTTTTAGACATGCTCTTTTTTAGCAGGCAGTGGGAGTAGATGAGCGGTGACATCATCTATTGTGAGTAATGGAAGCAATAATGTGTTACTATGGGGAATCTGTAGAGGTGTTATCTTCTATTGTAATCCTGTCTGTCTTGTTTGTGATGTAAATGAGTTTACTGCTGAAATGAAAACCCTACAGAATTGTCAGTAAATTACTAAGCTTAGGATAGGTTGACATCTACTTTGGAGACTCAGTAGAAGACTTTGCCACAGAATCCGCCGAAAATCGGCAGAGAGAAAAGTCCTGCACGGAGGACTTTTCTCTCCGCCAGTTTCAATATAAAAATGGTGGAAACCCAATGGACACCTGGCAGACCCCATTATAGTCTATGTGGTCCGTGGGTGTCCACAGGTAACCAGTGTTTTAGTCCCCCAGCAGACCCAAACGACGGAGAGCAAATTGCAAGTGTGAACCTAGCCTTAGCCTTAGTGGCCAGAGTCAAAAGTGGAGGACCCAATGTAAGGACAAATCTAAGGCTAAGTTTACTCTGTGCCGGAGCCTCAGTTGGAGACTTTGCAGCACACACCGCCAGAGAGAAGTGTCCTGCACAGAGGACTTTTCTCTCCTCTATTTTCGGTATGAAAACAGTGGACATCATTATAGTCAAAGGGGTCCACCAGTGTCCGCGGGTAACCGCAGTTTTAGTGGCCCGGCTCTCCTTCATTCAGGTCCCCCAGCAGAGATGTGAAGCTAGCCTAATAGACATCGCTTTGTCATTGGCAGATGGGCTTAAGTACAGTTTGATCAAAGTGTAAAAACCAAGAACCTGGTTTTCATGTATCCTTATATACAGTGGGTATTTGCAGTAATGCTCTTGGTGAGAGCAGAGAGCTGGTGCAACTTGTGTTGGCAGAAATTTTAATAGGCACTTGTTGCTCCTGCATGTGCCCTCTCTGCAGAGAGCTGCTCCCCAACCCCTTCTCTCTATCCTGAGGGGCACCTATAGCAGTCTCTTGGATGGACAGAGGGGAGATATTGAGGACCGCTTGCTGCAGAGAGCCCTTTAGAGGTCGGGAAGGCCCAGTGGGCATATGTCAGATTAAAACTTCTCTTTTGCAGTCATGCTGATATTAAAACCGTACAGAAACGTAACGTTAAACAGGTCTCCTATCTGGCACGGTCAGCAGTTCTTTGGGGTCAAAACTGCTGACAGATTCCCTTTAATATTATAATTTAAGTGTGAAAAATGATCTAAAAAGATAAACCCCCTCCCTTTTGTCCCCACCGCAAAGTGTCTAGTTTAGAGTCTGCACATTCATAGAATTCACTTATTCATTTTTAATACAGAAAAGCATTGTAGCCTACAGAGAGACTATAAGATTCTGTTGAAACAGAGAAAAATGATCACTTTTTTTTTCGCTTCATCTCAGAATAGCGATGGAGAACGCTGAAACATATGACTCCAGGTAAGAGCGCTGGATTATTAGTTCAGCGAGTGAATGCGTGGGAGGAAATAGAGAGATGATTCACGGATGACTCACAGGAAAGTTACAGAAGGAGAAGACAGTTTCGCGGAAGAATAATTTAAAGCCGCACTGAGGGTTGGGTCAGGGCAAAGGGTAGACAAACATTGGCGAAATTAATGCAGGCGCACACAGAGAAGCGGTTTATCGCTTCATCCACAATTCATTTACATCCACATTTACGTATAGATGACAGATCAACAAACTAATGTCTAAGCGAGCAATGTACCGAAACATGGCAGGAGAGGATTTCAGCGCCGCTATATACAATTTAGGAGTCGATGTAAATAAAGGACCTGTATACTGGTGACTGATACCATCATATGACGAATTTACTCTTTCCAGAGAAATATCTGGTAGCTTATGCGTTTATCTCAATACATAGATTTGTCCAGGATGTAGGGCAATTCTGGGGGTGGCCGGGGTGGGTGTAAAACAAAAAAAATAAAAAAATCTCGCCTGTGCTTGGTGCTCTGTTGTCCAGTCCTGGATCTCTTTACCAACCGTCCTAGAACTGCCCACGTTGGAATTGGAGAGGCTCCCATGGCCGCTGAAACCAATCACTGGCCTTGGTGATCACAGGAGAGGGAGCGGTGACGTCACTCACATAGGTCAGCGATTCTTTACCAGTGACTGCTGAGGTCTTAGTGGTCATGTTCCAAGGTGGTGAGTTACGGCATGGGAGGGAAAAGGACCAGAACAGGGTAATGGAGTGCTGGGGACAGGCAAGTATATCTTTTTTTTTTGTTTAGTTTTTGTTTTAGACCCCCCCAGCTGCCACTGATTTTGCCATAAATCCTAGAAATCCCTTTAAGACCAGGGCCCCACATAGTGTAAACATTGCGATTTTGCCGTGGCAAAAATACCGCGACAAAAACCATGGCGTTTTACAGTACTTGCAAAGTGCAAAACCTTCGCGTTTTTGTAAATCGCAGCTTGTCAATTATACCTATGATAACACTGACGATTTTTGTGTAGGTATAATTTAAGCAGAAAGAGTTTTCCTCTGTGGACTTTCTGTGAAAAGCGATGCGGGAAAAAACGTGTTTCTACCAAGGTTTTTCCTGCAGCGCATTTAGGCTGCGGCTCGCTACATGGAGTCTTAACCTAAAGGATTTTTTTGAGACTGTTGATGACCAAGCTTTAGGATAGGCCATCAATATCATATTAGTTCAGACGAGCGGTGCAGCCCCTTTACTGGATATTAAGTACAGCACAGTACATTGTATAGCAACCCTGCTTAGCGGTCCCAGTGGTAGATTTGGCATTTCTGGGGACCCAAGCAAAGTTATGTTTAGCGGAGAGAAGAGAATTAATATCAGCCATTACCTATGGAAATACTCCAAGCTTATGACATATGGTCAATATTACGTCCCCTGATACCTGCAATTGCTTGGGTTGCAATGGAAATTACACCGCCCCTGCTCAATCCCATGCTTTTGAATAGGACTGAGCTGCAGCATGGCCACGTGACAGATGAAAGTGATATCACTGGTCTTAAAAGAAGCAGCCCCGGGTGTCAGACGCCCACTTACCTCATTCTGATAACCTATAAGGATAGGTCATCAATATCAGTGTCCCAGAAAACCCACTTAACAGTGAGCAGGGATCACAAAAGCAGCACCTATTCTTTGCAGTTTCTTCTCTAGTGTACTTCCAGACAGTGCATACACAAGACAGTAAAAAGCTCACTTGAAGCCTTATGTAAATTCTTCTGATGGGGAAAAGGGCTGCTTGCTGTGTCTTTTGAGTCTAAAATACCATAATATTGTACTAAACTACACATTTACCTCACCACCTCACATCTTAGCCACTCAAAATTGGCAGGATCCCATCCAATGATATACACCAAATCAGATACAGAGCAGAGCGAAAGATCCAGGAAGGGCAGTGGTAGAGCAACAAGTCAAATATGGGTGCTCGACATCTAAGGTAATACTAAGATGTCCCAGGATCTCTGATAACACTGTACGGTGTAAACTCCTGGGCATGGTTTGGCAGCATTATGCTAGACCACAGAATCTGGATGGGTTCTGTCTACCCTCAAGCAGAATTTTACATTTTATGGTGAGATCACATGTGTATTCTTCGCTTCTATTGCTCTGCTCTGTCACAGAAGCTGAACGATGAAGATAATGGCACTGCCATATGTCATATATGGACACCTACGCAGAGGACAGCCCCTATGGAGTGCAACGGGGTACATAAGGTTTCTGTAATGACGTCTGACATTTTATTGTGTAAAATGCTGCATTTTTGAAAGATGTAAATGAAGCTTAAAGTGGTTTTCACATGGAAACAAGTTATCCTCTATCAATACGATAAGGGATAACTTGCAGATAGGTGGTGGTTCGATAGCTGAGACCCCCACTGATCAGGGCAACAGGGGACTTTCTGAATAGAGTGGTGGTTGGGCAGTGCCTGCACCAATTCATTCATTTTAATGGAAGTCCCCCGTTCTTCTGCTCATTAGGGTTCTTAGTGGTTGAAACCCCCACTGACCTGAAAGTTATAGGATAGAGGATAACTTGCTTGTACACCTCTCCTGGTATAGAGAGCAAAGTAACAACAATATCCAGACATAAAAAGTACATTGTAAAATCTTGGATCCTGCTCTGCACAGGTGAACCCATACTTTAAAATACTTTGTATTTACTTAGAGAGGAGCGCCCTCTACTGACACAAGGAGATGCAAGGTTAAAAATAAGTTCTACACTACATGATTGACCAGTAAATGTAAACAGCTCATAGATGAAAAGGGTCAGAGGAGGAGGTCAAAATTCTGAGGAAGAGGCAGTGCACAGCTGGATACAAGGCAGGTGCTATAACTAATATGTCCAAATGCACAATTCACCATTTCTTAGCAAAGATGGGTTCTAAGAGTAGGCAACCAGTGCAAGTGCCATTAATATCTGAGAAAAACAGAAAGGCAAACTCTAGCGGGTAAAAGAGCGAAAATTGTATCACTGAGCAGCAAATAAATATGACCTGCTCAGATGTACCCAGATTTCTGTTGTACCATGTCGAGAGGGTAAGATTTTGGCACAAGCAGCAAGAATCAATTAACCCTTCAGGCTCGTGGAGGTGGAGTAATGGTGTATTGGTGTGGGGTCTGCTTTCTTGACACAACCTGGGTCCTCCAATACCAACATGTTACTAGATGGATGTCTCTAATAAAATGGTCATTCATTGTATTTAGGAATTAAATTGATTTTCTGGGACTTTTAAACTGATGATTTACCCTTAGGATAGGTCATCAATTGAAGATCCTTGGAAGTCCGACACCTGCGAATCAGCTCCCTGAATTGCCGCTTCTGCCTCACAAGCCATGTGACATCCCCTTTATCCATCATAAGGCCTGATCGCACCCCTGTCCCATTCAAGTGAATGGGTTGAGCTGCGATACAAGCCCAGCCACTATACAAATGAATGACACTGTGCTTGGTAAGTACTAAAGAGGCTGCAATGCTCACGCTGCTGATCGGAAAAGGTGCGGGTGTCAGACCCCTGCCAATTCCCAGAAAACCCCATTTAATGCTCCATATTGAAGCTACAGGTATACTTTAGAAATTTCTATTATGAACAGTCTAGAATTAGAGCACCACATCATCTCCTTACATACAAGTGTACATTCCCTTATCTTACCTGACACAAAACACTATATCTGCTTTATAGACGGGATAGTATATAATATTACCTGAGCTGCAGGCTAGAGATAACCACTCCAAGGAGACATGAAATCCGCTGCCTTGAACGTCCAGTTCATCTTTTTCTATAGATAATAGCAGGACATCAACAAGCTGCTCCTCACCCCGGGTGTACAGAATACTGTGAAGAACGATGAACGGATCCCCCAACTCCTGATTAAACTTCAGCTGCAAAGGACATGACAATAAAATTATGGAATCAATCCCCAATATAATAAAGAATACTGGACTGAGAGCATGTAACGTCTCACAGGACCATGGCAACTAACGTACTAATCTACGCTATCTAAGGAGTTATCATCAAATCTTGCTGCCTGACACCACCCACTTGACATTAGAGAGTCTAGTTAGCATATCAGGCACCAAAACTAACAGCACCGATTGCTCAGGAATGCTGGGGGCTAGAGAAAAAATTCCAACTGTGCCAGAATCAGGGGATGGAGCCTGTTCAAGAATGAAAAGAGCTTGAGTTGGTGGAGCCATAAAGGAAGTTTTCCTTGTAATGAGTGACAATTTTACTGTAGGATTACCCACCCCATGTTCACACGTTTATGATTCTGCACATAAAACCCGATACAATCCTCTGATATTCTACCAGTGACAAAAGTGAATGGGATACTTTATACCCGATTCAAATGCTCCATGAAAAAATGTGCAATGTCAATGTGCTTAAAGGGATTGTCCATATTAGGCAGGGGAAGGTAAAAAAAAAAACAACAACCACCTCACCTGTCCCCGGTGTCTCCCACTGTGGTCCAGTCCTGCTGCTCTGGTGTTTTCTTGCGGCGGAGGTCCCTGCCACACTGACGTCCCGGGTCTCTTTCCTTAGGCCGCTGATTGGCCTAAGCGGTCACATGGGGTGGGGATTTCCGTGGGAAGAAAACACCGGAGCAGCAGGGACAGGTGAGTAAGGTTTTTTTTGTTTTTTTTTTTTCCATCTTCCCCGGCCTAATATAAAAAAAATGTTTATCCTGGACAACCGCTTTAAGGCAAATCTCCGTTTATTTATTGGGGATAACAAGCAGAGTAAAGCGGCATCTGATATCTGAATACTCACCTCCCATTTTACTGCAGCAGATTGATTATTTTTGGAAATGTGGATGAGGTACAAGGTTCCTGTCCCGTCGGAAAGCGTTACCCAGTCAGGGGATGTGAAGTGCATGGAGGAGCACAGGCGTCTGTCACACGAGGCTACATCACAGGGGAATCTGAAGACTTCAATTGGTTTCCCCAAAGCTGTATCCTTATAGAGAAAAAGTGGAATTACTCCATTGTTACAATGGGCACTGGTATTGGGGGAAAAAAACAGAATAAACCAGACACAAATGCATTGCTAAACACTAGAATGTAGAATCACTTTAAAGTGTCCCTCTAACTATGAAGCATCTTTCCATAAATAAATAGTACAGGTGAAAATAAGAGTCTTTGTAATATACCTTATTACAGAAAAATGCTTCTTTCTCCACTTACCAGGCTGCTTTCCTCCCCCCATCCATCAGTCAGCCTATCATTAATAGGGTCTGTCTCAGTATCCAACCTCACACACAGTAGTCTATGGAGAAGGGAGAGGGGAGGAGTAGGCTGTAGGGAACTAGTAAGTCTATGGAGAAGAGAGGAAGAGGCAGCTGCCAGCTAGGTCGATAGAGAAGAGAGGAGGAGGCTACTGCCAGCTTGTAAGTCTATGAAGAAGAGAGGAGGAGGCTACTAGCTGGTAAGCAATTTATTTCCTTACTTTACAGTGGCAGAGAATTATCTTACAAATTAGAGTAGAGCTAGAAGAGCTCTTATTTACTAAGTGTGGCAGAGCTTAACAGTGCCAAAACATGTCTCTTCCAGCAGTCTCCTCCTCCAGCTTCTCCTCTTCATAGACTTCTATGCTAAAAATAACTCTAAAAGCAGCCTGACAAATGGAAAAAGGAGCAAAAGTTCCAACTTTGCAATGTACTGTAGTGATGCACAGCACAGGGATAATAAACAGTGATGTCACAGTAAAGGGATAATACACACAGTGATGTCACAGTATAGGAATAGTGCAAACAGTGATGTCACAGTACAGGAATAATGCACACAGTGATGCCACAGTACAGGAATAATGCACACAGTGATGTCACAGTACAGGAATAATGCACACAGTGATGTCACAGTACAGGAATAATGCACACAGTGATGCCACAGTACAGGAATAATGCACACAGTGATGTCACAGTACAGGAATAATGCACACAGTGATGTCACAGTACAGGAATAATGCAAACAGTGATGCCACAGTACAGGAATAATGCACACAGTGATGTCACAGTACAGGAATAATGCACACAGTGATGTCACAGTACAGGAATAATGCACACAGTGATGTCACTGAACAGGGATAATGTACACAGTGATGTCACAGTACACGATTAATGCACACAGTGATATCACAGTACAGAGATAATGAACACAGTGATGTCACAGTACAAGAATAATGCACACAGTGATGTCACAGTACAGGAATAATGCTGCCAAACAGCACCTGTTCTGCAACGGGTCACATGAGGGGGAAAAAAAGGAGGTGCTCAAAGCATGTAGTTTCAGGAAATGGCAGACAAAGAAATCGCAAACAATTGTAAAAGGCAAATTTTGGTAAAATAATGTTGCAATGATACTGCGCTAGTTATGGAAATAAGTTTATTTTATTTATGTTATCCAAAAATAAAAATAAAATAAATCTTTAGGCTAAGGCTCCATGTAGCGAAACACAGCTAAAAATGCTGCTGAAGAAAACACTGCAAAAACATTTTTTTTTTTTTTTCACACAGCGTTTTTCTCTGCAATTTTTCTTCCCTTATTAAATCTATAGAGAATATGCTTACAATTCAGCAACTAAAATTGACATGCTGGGTTTTTGGAAACGCAGCTTTTCCACAACGTTTTTTTTTCCTCAATGTGTAGATGAGATTAACCAAAATCTCATTTACTTTGCTGCAACTGTAAAATGCAGTGTTTTTTTCACCACTGCATTTCCGCAACATTGGGCCTTGTCTTTAAGGGGATATATTTTTATATATGGCTTGGGGGGGCCATGTCAAATGTTCGCCTTGGGGCCCAGCCATTCCTAGTTACGCCACTGTGTGGCATCACTGTGTATGTTATCCCTGTGCTGTGACATCACTGTGTGTGTGTGATCCCTGTATTGTGACATCACTGTGTGTATTATTATTGTACTGTGATACCACTATATGTATTATCCCTGTGCTGTGACATCACTGTGTGTATTATCCCTGTACTGTGACATCAGTGTGTGTGTGTGTGATCCCTGTACTGTGACATCAGTGTGTGTGCGAGATCCCTGTACTGTGACATCACTGTGTGTATTATCCCTGTACTGTGACATCACTGTGTGTATTATCCCGGTACTGTGACATTACTGTATATATTATCCCTGTACTGTGACATCACTGTGTGTATTATCCCTGTACTGTGACATCACTGTGTGTATTATCTCTGTACTGTGACATCACTGTGTGTATTATCTCTGTACTGTGACATCACTGTATGTATTATCCCTGTACTGTGACATCACTGTGTATACTATCCCTGTACTGTGACATCACTGTGTGTATTATCCCTGTACTGTGACACCACTGTGTATTATCCCTGTACTGTGACATCACTGTGTGTATTATCCCTGTGCTGTGACATCACTGTGTGTATTATCTCTGTACTGTGACATCACTGTGTGTATTATCTCTGTACTGTGACATCACTGTGTGTATTATCCATGTACTGTGACATCACTGTGTGTATTATCCCTGTACTGTGACATCACTGTGTGTATTATCCCTGTACTGTGACATCACTGTGTGTATTATCCCTGTACTGTGACATTACTGTGTGTATTATCCCTGTACTGTGACATCACTATGTGTATTATCCCTGTACTGTGACATCACTGTGTGTATTATCCCTGTACTGTGACATCACTGTGTGTATTATCCCTGTACTGTGACATCACTGTGTGTATTATCCCTGTACTGTGACATCACTGTGTGTATTATCCCTGTACTGTGACGTCACTGTGTGTATTATCCTGGTACTGTGACATTACTGTATATATTATCCCTGTACTGTGACATCACTGTGTGTATTATCCCTGTACTGAGACATCACTGTGTATACTATCCCTGTACTGTGACATCACTGTGTGTATTATCCCTGTACTGTGACGTCACTGTGTGTATTATCCCGGTACT
This sequence comes from Leptodactylus fallax, assembly GCA_947044405.1. Lineage (NCBI taxonomy): Eukaryota > Metazoa > Chordata > Amphibia > Anura > Leptodactylidae > Leptodactylus > Leptodactylus fallax. The sequence continues at coordinate 158,713 of CAMRHE010001066.1, read as the reverse complement.
GTGACATTACTGTATATATTATCCCTGTACTGTGACATCACTGTGTGTATTATCCCTGTACTGTGACATCACTGTGTGTATTATCTCTGTACTGTGACATCACTGTGTGTATTATCCCTGTACTGAGACATCACTGTGTATACTATCCCTGTACTGTGACATCACTGTGTGTATATTATCCCTGTATTATGACATCACTGTGTATATTATCCCTGTACTGTGACATCACTGTGTATTATCCCTCCTGTTCCAATGCTCTCTCCTTCCTGGTCCTTCTCAACACACAGGAAATGCCACTCAACCGATGTGGTGTTCCAGCATGGTAAAATATATATATGTTCAGAATGAGTTAAATGGGTTTTGCACAGCTCTGTATGATACATGGATCACTCGCTTCCTCAGCATCTATAGACTTCTGCCTCCCAGTAACATAGACATCTGTATTACGGGGCAGCAGACCACCATTTTATCCTGAAAGCAATAACTTACAAGTAAAAGCAACTGTCTTGAAGACATGAGCAAATCAAAAAGTCACTGCACAGAGATCACTGCACGGCCATTACATAATGCATATAGTCAGAACTTCCAGAAAACTTAATTTTCCAGGGAGATGGGCAAGGAGTACAGAAGCCGTCACCGGGGGCAGACTGTAACCTCCTCTGTCACTCTGTCATCCTTGAAATGGAATTAGACAGTTCCAGGACATTCCCATCTGCAGATACAGCTTGATTTCTTTTCCTTTCATTGCTATATTACAGTTCTATTGGTCAGACTTATGGTGGTCTCTACAATATCATTTAGCACGTATACAGTATGACGTGATGGATCAAGCTTTCATGTATGTTAATATGATGGATCTCAGTTGGGACCACACACATGGGTGACAGCACACCTGAAAACTGCGGTTACATGCGATGTTACCACAAATCTGCTCGACTTTAAAGGGGTTATCCACTATCTACAACTGATGGCCTATCTATCTACATAGACCTCAATAGGGCAAAGCTGCAGTACCCACATTCACTGCTACAGTATGTACGGCGAGTGGGCAGCACTTCTCCGCACTGCCTCAGTACCAGTGATCTTTGGGGGTCCCTGGTGTCAGACCCCCACAGATCTAAGGATAGGCCATCAATTGTAGAAAGTAATGATCTCACTATATCCCTTTAACTTGCCCAGCCTCTAATAATAACATATCACTTTGACATAACACTGATCATTCTGTCCCAATCTATACAGAGAAGGATACATTCAATCTGCATAGTTTCTGTCATAGGAATAGAAGAACGCACTAAAAATTAAGAGGGATCCTTCCAATAATGGACAACAATAAATCCCGACCCTATTTACCATTAGCATTAGTTGTTTTCTCTGTGATTTCACCGGATGAAAAAGTCATGCTTGCAGATCTTTTTCATCTATGATTTTACATGGACTCCAAACAGAACCTCCAGTGCAAATGTGAATGTAGCCTAAGAGACTTCCTGATGGCAGGAAGTGAAGGTCTCTTTGGTCACCAACATGAAACCTGCAATTTCAAGTTTCGCATCTGGACGGTGATATAAAAATGTTTTTATGCCCCGTGACAAATAACTCTGAATCCCATAGACTTCCAACTACAAAACCTAAAAGCCACTGCACTTGTTCACACTTGAACAAAAGACCAATTTTAGCAGCAAACAATTCCTTAAAAATTCCGATGAGCTGAATGCAAGGTTCTGCTTTGTAAGATTTCCCACGCTGGGCCAAGCCTCGGCATCCTCTAACTATTAACACTCCTTTACAATGAATATCTGAGCTTTCAGGCTCCATTAATGCTTTCCAATCCATTATGTGACACATTAGTCGCTCGCACCAGCTGTGGACAAGCGGACGGACGACTAAATGCAAAATGATGACAGGCAGAGCTTTTTATCCCTGCGGCTCCTAAAGTCCCAAAACTTGTCTGCCGTATCAATAGCACAGGCATTAACAATGGGGGTCCTATCAACTACAATTGCCCCAATCGCTTCCTTGTAATACACTACAATGACCCAATGTTCTCTACCTTTTCCATTTTCTCAACCACCCTGATAAAAAAGGATTTTAAGCATTTTCAGAAAGGCATCCTGTCGACTGTAAGAGAATTATTCCGCTCCTGTCACGAGGCGCTGACATAAATGCCATTATTGACTTTTACAAACATGAAATTTGCATTAGCCTAATAGCGTATAAAAAAAAAATAAAAAAAATCAGTAAAAATAATTCTACTTTACGGCAACTTTTGACTGTTGCGTGGGCAGTAAATTTTTAAAAAAACTTTTTGGAAGCTGGCCAAATGCACTATTTGACACAGAAACAATATATATATATATATATATATATATATATATAAAAATAAGTGAACCAAGAGCAAGGCAGGTGGTTTGGTCTCCGCAACCAGAAATGAACGCACACGCGGTAGTTCAAGAAAAGAATATATATTTACTATAAGTTAATAAAGGCTATTTGAAGGTAAAATGACAGGGATAAAGACAAGCAAAATATACAATATAGCATGAACAATTTCAAGGCAAATTCTGCAATGGTTTCTACTTTTACTCTGTCCAATTCTGCAGTATGGACACTGAATGAACAATATACTCAAAACTATCCCTAACTGACCCTGACATCACATTTGGGTGCACCCCCTTTTCCCCAGTGGTCCAGGTGGACCGCTTACAGTCCGTAGAAGCGCGCGGTGGGGCCCAAAGTCGTTCCTTTCTTTTATAGCGAAACGTCCTCTCCTCACGGTTATCAGGATCTTGGGAGAAATGAAGTCCTCTTTAACAGGGAAACCCAATGAATGCAATGTAATCCAACAGCAGATTCCACTCAGCACACTGACAGTCCTGCCGAATCCATACACTGAGCTGGGATGTAAGCCGGGGTTTAGCAGGTGCTGTCCAGTACATCAACAGCACTGCGAGTCTCTATCTGTGGTATCCATATACACAGTCACAATGTCAGTCTCACTGATCAGCCACTGAGCACAGTTCCTTTCACGTGGACTCACTAGTCCTGTTGTCTCTTTACACTCTGTTTGTCTCTGGACCAAGATACAGCTTAGCTGTACAGAAAAATCTCCACACCAGTTCAATACAACACTTGCTAAGATGGCTGCTGCTCTCTGTCTCGTCACTTCCTGCTTCTCTGCTCACATTCTGTCTGCAGAATAGGCAAGCTGACATAAAAGGGGGGGGAAGTCACTCCAGCATCATGTCACAATTACAATGGCTGCTGTCTTAAAGGAACAGAATCACAGAAATACATTCAACATTAACAGTTTATACAGACAAATAAAGCTTAGGACAACATTGGCTGTCTCTTACATATTCCCCCCCACTTTAAGATTGGCAGTCCCTGCCTATGACTGTATATCCAGAGGGTTGTACTTTTATGCACAGGGTGGTAGTATACCGATGTATGGCAGGCCAAACAAACTCATCCTGCGCATACCGAACAGGGGGAATACCAGCATTTGGCCTAGTGGTCCGTCTGAGGACCGGTGGTATATTATGGGGTGCTGCAGCTATGGGCTGAGAAGGACCAGCGGATTCCGCACCAGAGGGGGCACAGGCCGGAGATACAGTAGTCACAGGTGGAACATCCCCAGGAGCAGGGATCGGCCAACAATCATCCTCCTCGTCGGAGGCCCATTCCGCACCTCCATTCTCTGACTGTGGGAGCTCATTCACATTGGCAGGCCCATCATGATTTGTCCCTTCAGAATGACACAGGCGCAACATATTTCGGTGAAGTACTCGAACACAATCAGTTCCTTCTTTCTGGACCTGGTACACTGGCCCATTCGCATACTTGCGGACAACAACACGATACGGCAAAGCCTCCCATCGGCTTTCCAATTTCCCTTGGGGTTTCTTGACACGAACTAGCACCAGGTCGCCTGGTTGCAATGGTGCTTCTTGCACTGGGGTCTTATCAGGATGGGGATGTTCTTGCAGGCGCTGCCACACCAATCGATGGATCGTCTCAAGTCTCTGCCGGTGCGCCCGCACCCAAGAGGTTGGATCCCTCGGAGGGAACCCATCCACATCATCCAACTGTAATTCTCCTACACTTCGCCCAGACCGCCCAAAGAGAAGTGTATAAGGAGAGTACCCCGTTGTAGAATGGACCTGATTGTTATAGGCCCACACCATTTCAGACAAGAACTGAGGCCACTGTAACTTCTTGTCTTCCTCCAGAGTCCGCAGCATCTGTAGCAGAGTTCTGTTGAATCTTTCACAGGCCCCATTTCCCTGAGGGTGGTATGGAGTCGTGTGCGACTTCTTTATCCCGTAGATACGTTGAACTTCTTTCATTACGTGTCCCTCAAAGCAGGCACCCTGGTCGGAGTGGATGCGTTTAGGGCACCCATATACTCGAATGAAATCTTGGCACAGAGCACGAGCTGCTGACTCAGCTGTCTGGTCCTTGGTGGCGGTTACCACCGCAAATTTGGTGAAGTGATCCACCATTACGAGGCAATACTGGTGTCCGCTATTGGATGGGCCCACCATTAGATAGTCTATCATGACGATTTCTAAAGGTTCCTGGGTCACGATGGTTTGCAGGGGAGCTCTCTGTTCTATTGCCTTATGGATCTCACAAGTTCGACAGCTGCGGCATACTTCTTCGACCATTTGACGAAGACCAGGGCAGTAAATCAGTCGCTGTAACCAACGAAAGGTCTTCTCATGACCAAAATGTCCATTCTTATTATGAGCCTCAACTGCCAACGAGCGAGCCAGTTCACTAGGCACCACAATTTGGTATCGAATGTCGATCTCAGAAGGTAAATAGACCTTTCGGCATAGCACTCCATTTTTCATCTCCAACTTTTCCCACTGACTCAGAACAGATAATATCTCACGTGTCAGTCGTTCTCTTTCCTCTCTACAGGGCTTCTGGCCTTTCTCAACACACTTGATCATCTGTGCCAGCCCCTCATGGGTCTGTTGTATCTGTGCCCATTCCTGTCGTGAGGGACCAAAGAAAGGAGCCATTTCAGTCCCCTCCATCTCAAACTGATTAGTGGCGGTCAAGGCCTGTGAAAATCTGCTGAAGTCGGGCACCTCCACATGCTTCAACTCATGATCCACGTCTACTGTGGGGGTCTGGGCGGTTACCCTAGAAAGCCCGTCAGCATTCTGGTTCTCTGTCTTGGACCGATACTTAATGCGGTAATTGAACTTAGTCATTCGGGCTATCCACCTCTGCTCTAACGCCCCGAGCTTGGCATTTTCCAGGTGAGCTAGTGGGTTGTTGTCAGTCAGTACTAAAACTTCAGCACCGGTCAAATATTCAGAGAATTTCTCGGTCATGGCCCATACCAGTGCCAACAGCTCCAACTTAAATGAACTATAATTCTCGGGGTTTCTTTCAGAATCTCTCAAAGACCGGCTGCCGTACGCTATGACCCTCTCCTGGCCATCCTGAAGCTGGGAAAGCACTGCTCCAAGACCATACAGGCTTGCATCCGTATACAGCTGGAACGGCAAGTGGTAATCAGCATATGCCAAGATTGGGGCTGTTGTCAGTGCATCCTTTAATGCCTGGAAGGCTTGTTCCTGTTCAGGTCCCCACTTCACGGACCGGTTCTTTGGACCACCGGATGTGCCTCGTAGGAGAGCATTAAGTGGTGCTGCTACCTTGGCGAAATCCTTAATAAACCGTCGATAGTAACCGGCTACTCCAAGGAACGCCCTCACTTCTCGCAGGGTAGTCGGTATTGGCCAATCTTGAACAGCCGCTATCTTGTCTCTTGATGGTCTCACCCCTTCTCCTGATACGCGGTGACCCAAGTAATCAATTTCAGATTGGAACAACCGACATTTACTGGGTTTCAATTTGAGCCCATGTTCCCGCAATCTTCGAAATACTTGCCCCAACTGGTGGAGATGGTCTTCAAAGGTCGCAGAATACACTATAATGTCATCCAAGTAGATGAGAGTGAACTCAAAGTTGAAGTCACCGAGACATTTCTCCATCAACCGCTGAAACGTTCCGGGTGCATTTGTCAACCCGAAGGGCATCCGGTTAAATTCGTATAGTCCCATGGGCAAGATGAATGCCGTCTTCTCCTTGTCTTTTGTGGCCATCGGCACCTGCCAATACCCACTAGCCAGATCTAGTGAGCAGAAGTACCGGGCTCTCCCCAGCGCTGAGAGGGACTCCTCAATCCGTGGCAAGGGGTAGGAATCTCGTACGGTGCAAGCGTTTAACTTCCGATAGTCTACGCAAAATCGGATGGACCCATCTTTTTTTCTTACTAACACCACAGGAGCTGCCCAGGGACTCTGGCTTTCTTGGATGATCCCACCCTGTAGCATCTTAGCTAACAGTTCTTTTACTTCCTGATACAACTGTGGAGGAATTTGTCGGTAGCGCTCTCTAATTGGAGGGGTGTCTCCTGTGGGAATCTCATGGTAGATCCCTGTGGTACATCCAAAATCTTCAGCATACCGTGAAAAGGCGGCTCGGTTCTCCCACAACAGTTCATCTACCTTCTGCACACATTCCAGAGAACATGAACTTGCATCCATCTTCATCTGTTCTCGAATTGCACGGCCATTCCATTCAGAGGTGGGTTCCTCATCTTCTCCCATGGACACAGTTACGGTCCACTCATCCCTTTCAGTCGGCTTCAGCTGCATTGGAGTTACTTTCCTTACTTCCTCCGGAGTCACATAGATGTTAGCCAGCTGCCTCCCTGGGGTCAGGTCCACACTCTGGTCCTGAGTGTTTACACATCGAAGTGGTACTCTTCCATTGCGAACTATTGCCAAGGAACGGGCCACTAGCGGATCAACACCTCCTTCGGCTGCCTGCAGTGGTTCTACCAACACAGCTATGCCCTCTAGTTTCCGACAGGTGCCTACGGGCATAGACACTATTGTCTCCCGACTGGGTGGCAGTGTAACTTTTGTATGCAAAGGAACTGAAATTCGAGCCAGAGGACGCTGCGCATCCGAACTTTTCTGTAAGCCACATGTCCGAATCAGCCGCTGGAAAGCTGTTTGAGTAGGCCGATGGGTGGTGGTTTCTTTCCAATAACCGTGACCTTTCTTTTCAAAGAGGATCTGATCTAATTCTTTTAACACATTCATCCCCAAAATGACAGGGACCTTTACTTCATGTGACTCCTGTACCACCACAATGCCTTTCCTACCCAGATCTTGGCCACATACCCGGACATTCATCCAGGCCACTCCCACGACTGGAACTGGTAACTGGTTAGCTGCGACCACTCGTACGAATGTATGGGGATCATATTTCACATGTTGCTGGAAGTACCGTTCATAACAGTCTCTACTCAAGGTCGTTACTTGGGAACCCGTGTCAATCATCCCGGTAACCGGAATACCCTCCATTTCCACCTGTATAACAGGACTTGCAGCGATCAGGTCATCATTAGGGCATTCTCCCCACATAGTCTCCTTGTCAGTCTCCCCTACTACACGCCCTACAGCAGCAGGGAACTTCAGTTTAACGGCGGTCTCTCATAAGTTTGTCGCTGCTCTGGACATCTAGCAGCAACGTGGCCCATCCGTCCACACTCCCAGCAGCGTATCTCCCGTCGTTCTGGCCATCTGTTTGGGCCCCTTCGGTAAGCCCCTTCGATTTCTCCTGAGCACTGCATTAACTGATTTGGACCCCTTCGGTAGGTCCTATCCTCATCCCTCCAGCGGGGTGGTGGGTGATTCTGATTTTCTGGGTATGGACGGCTCACCCTTTCACCTCCAGTTTTCTGGAAGTCTGCAATTTTCATAGAATGTTCATCACAACGGGTGTGCAAGTGTTCCATTTGCTCTTGCAGTTTCTGCATTACTGTGAGAATTTCTTTAACCGTCCCCTTTTCTACTGTCTCTGAGCCAGAACTAGCCCCCTGTGACAAAGTAACTCCAACTGCGGTCTGGGGCTTCGGGAACATACTATTGGCACGGGAGATGGCCTCTACCTGTACATCATGGAATTTAGCATCAGTCTCTCGTCGTATAAAATCCTGCATAGTCACAGTTAAACTGCCGTCACGTATCCCCAGGACAAACTGGTCACGGAGAGTCCGATCAGGGTTACAGAAGGCTGGCGAGCCCCCTCTTTCCTTCACTTGAATATCTCGGAGCAGTTCTTGTAGGGCATTTGCATATTGGGGAAGGCTTTCATTCTCCTGTTGTACCCTCTGGAAGAACCGAGCCTGCAGAGACCCCAGCAATGCAGTTTCTCCATAAATGGTTTCTAGAATCTGGACTACTTGCTCAAATGTCTGCCTTTGTTCAAATGGCCTCAATATCACCGTGGTCTTAGCATCCCCTTGTAATGTCAATATTGCTAGCTCTACTAGTACTTCTGGTGCGGTCTGGTACATTCGCTGTATCATTCGTATCTGTTCCACCCACATACTCACTGACATATTATTGCCATCAAATTTAGCTAACTGACTCATTATAGCCCCTGCTGGCATTCTTCCTCCAGCACCATTCTCCCGAACGGGTGCGTCACCGTCCATTCTGGTAAGCGGATCCTGCCGACTATGCCAATTTGTGAACCAAGAGCAAGGTAGGTGGTTTGGTCTCCGCAACCAGAAATGAACGCACACGCGGTAGTTCAAGAAAAGAATATATATTTACTATAAGTTAATAAAGGCTATTTGAAGGTAAAATGACAGGGATAAAGACAAGCAAAATATACAATATAGCATGAACAATTTCAAGGCAAATTCTGCAATGGTTTCTACTTTTACTCTGTCCACTTCTGCAGTATGGACACTGAATGGACAAAACTCAAAACTATCCCTAACTGACCCTGACATCACATTTGGGTGAACCCCCTTTTCCCCAGTGGTCCAGGTGGACCGCTTACAGTCTGTAGAAGCGCGCGGTGGGGCCCAAAGTCGTTCCTTTCTTTTATAGTGAAACGTCCTCTCCTCACGGTTATCAGGATCTTGGGAGAAATGAAGTCCTCTTTAACAGGGAAACCCAATGAATGCAATGTAATCCAACAGCAGATTCCACTCAGCACACTGACAGTCCTGCCGAATCCATACACTGAGCTGGGATGTAAGCCGGGGTTTAGCAGGTGCTGTCCAGTACATCAACAGCACTGCGAGTCTCTATCTGTGGTATCCATATACACAGTCACAATGTCAGTCTCACTGATCAGCCACTGAGCACAGTTCCTTTCACGTGGACTCACTAGTCCTGTTGTCTCTTTACACTCTGTTTGTCTCTGGACCAAGATACAGCTTAGCTGTACAGAAAAATCTCCACACCAGTTCAATACAACACTTGCTAAGATGGCTGCTGCTCTCTGTCTCGTCACTTCCTGCTTCTCTGCTCACATTCTGTCTGCAGAATAGGCAAGCTGACATAAAAGGGGGGGGAAGTCACTCCAGCATCATGTCACAATTACAATGGCTGCTGTCTTAAAGGAACAGAATCACAGAAATACATTCAACATTAACAGTTTATACAGACAAATAAAGCTTAGGACAACATTGGCTGTCTCTTACATATATATATATATATATATATGTGTGTGTACACTGTGTTCCAAATTATTATGCAAATAATATTTTCTCATATTTTCCAAAATTACCTATATGAATTGCAGTCATTGTAATTTTCCAGTCATCAACTATTCGAGTATAATTGAAAGGTTTTTGAACAAACTGCCTATGATAACAGTATATTTAAAAAAAAAAATAAACACTCAAAATGCATGTTTTAAATTATTATGCACAGCAGAATTTGCAACCTTTTCATTTTTATTAAGAACAAAAAAATGGTCATTGTGAAATTCTAAGCATTAGCAGGTTATTACAAACTGAAATCAAACAGTTTTCAAGCCAAAACTTTGTTCGAGGTGATGTTACATTTGCACATAGGACCCCTTGTTCGAAAGAAGCTTCTGAAATCTCTCGTCTATTGAATGTCAGTTTTTGGATGGTTTCTGCTTCAATTGTTTTGCATGAGGACAGAATACCCTCCCAGAGCTGTTGCTAAGATGTGAATTGCCTCCCGCCATCATAGATGCTCCTTTTGATGATGCTCCAGAGGTTCTCAATGGGGTTGAGATCAGGGGAGCATGGGGGCCACACCATAAGTTAGTCCCCTTTTATGCCCATAGCAGCCAGAGATGCAGACGTGTTATTTGCAGCATGAGACGGTGCATTATCATGCATGAAAATGATCTTTCTGCGGAACGCATGGTTCTTCTTGAACCATGGCAGGAAGTGCTGTTTGAGAAACTCCACATACATTATGGAGTTCATCTTTACCCCTTCAGGGATCCTAAATCTCTCTCCCCATGATTCCAGCCCAAAACATTACTCCACCTCCTCCTTGTTGGTGCCATAGCCGTGTTTGCATGGGGTGTCCATCAACAAGCCATCCTCCACTCCATCCATCTGGACCATCGAGCGTTGCACGGCACTCATTGGTGAACAAAACAGTTTTGAAGTCAGGCTTGATGTATTGTTTGGCCCACTGGAGCCGTTTCTGCTTGTGTGCAGTGGATAGAGGATGTCGACAGGATGGCTTACACACAGCTGCAAACCTCTGAAGGACCCTGCATCTTGTTGTTCGGGGGGACGTTGGAGGCACCAGCAGCTTCAAAAACTTGTCTGCTGCTATGACAAGGCATTTTTGAAGCTGCTCTTTTAACCTGACGTAATTGCCTGTTGGAAAGAGTCCTCAATTTTCCCTTATCAGCACGCACACGTGTGTGCCGTGAATCAGCTACATACTTCTTGATTGTGCGATGATCACGATGAAGTGTCTTGGCAACGTTGATTGTAGTCATGCCTGGACCTAAACACTCCACAATTTGTTGCTTCTCAGCAGCCGACACATCCTTTTTCTTTCCCATTTTGGCTGAAAATGTAGGCTGCTTAATAATGTGGGACAGCCTTCTTAAGTAGTCTTGCCTTTAATTGGACACACCTGCCAAACTAATTAGCACAGGTGTCTGCAATTGCTTTCAGTAATATAAAGAGCCCTGACACACATCACCATCAATGAGTTTAACTGACAAACAAAAAAATTCTTACCTTATCACTCCTAAACACTTTTTGCATAATAATTTGGAACACAGTGTATATACATACAAACGTGGACAAAATTGTTGGTACCCCTCGTTTAATGAAAGAAAAACCCACAATGGTCACAGAAATAACTTGAATCTGACAAAAGTAATAATATATAAAAATTCTATGAAAATGAACAAATGAAAGTCAGACATTGCTTTCCAACCATGCTGCAACAGAATTTTTAAAAGAGAAAACTGAAGAAACAGGCCTGGACAGAAATGATGGTTCCCTTAACTTAATATTTTGTTGCACAACCTTTTGAGGCAATCCCTGCAATCAAACGATTCCTGTAACTGTCAATGAGACTTCTGCACCTCTCAGCAGGTATTTTGGCCACTCCTAATGAGCAAACTGCTCCAGTTGTCTCGGGATTGAAGGGTGCCTTTTCCAGACGGCATGTTTCAGCTCCTTCCAAAGATGCTGAACGTCAGGGCTCATAGAAGGCCACTTCAGAATAGTCCAATGTTTTCCTCTTAGCCATTCTTGGGTGTTTTTAGCTGTGCTTTTTGGGTCATTATCCTGTTGCAAGACCCATGACCTGCCACTGAGACCAAGCTTTCTGACACTGGGCAGCACATTTCTCTCTAGAATCCCTTGATAGTCTTGAGATTTCATTGTACCCTGCACAGATTCAAGACACCCTGTGCCAGATGCAGCAAAGCAGCCCCAGAACATAACAGAGCCTCCTCCATGTTTCACAGTAGGGACAGTGTTCTTTTCAAGATATGCTTCATTTTTCCGTCTGTGAACATAAAGCTGATGTGCCTTGCCAAAAATTTCGATTTTTGTCTCATCTGTCCATAGGACACACATATATATATATATATATATATATATATATATATATATATAACACGTGGACAAAATTGTTGGTACCCCTCGTTTAATGAAAGAAAAAACCCCAATGGTCACAGAAATAACTTGAATCTGACAAAAGTAATTAGCCAAACTACATGTTGACAAGCCACAAAGCTTTAAAAAAATGTATTTAATTTGGCTTACTTATATAGCACCAACATATTCCGCAGCGCTTTTACAGACATCGTCAGTCACTGTCCCATACAGGTCTCACAATCTACATTCCCTATAAGTATGTCCTTTGGAGTGTGGGAGGAAAGCGGAGTACCCGGAGGAAACCCACGCAAACACGGGGAGAACATACAAACTCCTTGCAGATATTGTCCTTGGTTGGATTCCAACCTATGACTCCAGCGCTGCAAGACTGCAGTGCTAACCACTGAGCCACCGTGCTGCCAGGTTGCTGAAAAACTCGGCATGTAGTTATGTCATATGTAAATGATTACAGGTGTGGTCTAATAACAGACTCTGGTTCTTGCCACTAGAGGGCTTAAAAGTGCACCCTGAGGTGCTCTATAAAAAGACTCTGAGGCTACTTTTGGGCAGTGCACCTCTTGTTGATAAATTATTGACTGATAGACATTCCTCTACAACTCACTCAAAGGCATTCTGCTCAGTTTACAGACTTTGAGAGGGGGTGGATTATTAGACAGAGAAGGAGGATGGTCATTTCAACGACTTGCCTTCCATATAGGCTGTTCTGGCCTAGCTGTTGGTTAGTTGAAGGCACACACACATAACAAACAGGGTCGAGTTGGCCCAGACAGACCGCCAGTAGAAAGGATTGTTTCATCCTCCAAGTACGAGCAGCTCCCACAGTCTCCTTGACCACCATTCAGACACAGGTGGCACCTTCATTACACACCCCTGTCTCTGCCTGGATCATTGCCAGGCACTTAGCAGAAGGAAATTTGGCGTCAAAATACCCATGACGTGCCTTGCCTTTGACAACCACCCACCTTTGTCACCTTTGTTTGCAGTGGGGTCATGAATGAGGCACCTGGACTGCTATGGACTAGAACCGTGCTGTGTTTAGCGACAAATCCAGGTTCGATGATGGTTGGGTTAGAAAATGGAGGCCTCATGGTGAGCACTTCAATCCTGCCTTTGCTGTGGAATAGGGGACCCAATGCCACAACGGAGGACTGTGGATAGGCATTTTTTTTTATCATTATCATTATTATAGCCCCTTCCCCCTGCATTTTCCAGTTTTTCTGGGAAACCCATTTAATTGTATTTTTTACATTTACACTACAAATACTCACTTCTCCAGGCTATTAAACAGCCTAGGTCTTGGTGTTGATGCACAAATATTGAGGTCTGGCCTATAAGTCTATAGAACGTGGACTGGAGGTAAAGTACGATACATAAGAATTTCAACAGAAAGGCCACATGTTGTAGAAAAGCTTTTTTTCTTGATCAAAAGTCAACTGAAGCTTCATTAAGAAATGGGGAATACAATGGAAGCACTTACACCGTGTTCAAAATTATTATGCAAAATAGATGTTTCTCTGATTTTCCTAAATGATCGATGCAAATGTGTCAGTATAATGACCAAATCTTCAACCGTTTGAGTATAAATCACATTTTGTTGGACAAACCTCCCACTGATAACATTTTTTTTCACAAATTAAAAAAATCACAATCCCTTGTTCCAAATTATTCTGCACAACAGAGTTTCTAGACATTGTATAGGTCGTAAAGAACTGAAAATGGTCATTTGTTGAATTTGCAGCATTAAGAGGTCACATTTACTGAAATCAAAAGGTATTTCAATCAAAAACATCTTTAACAGGCCAAGTTATATGTTAACATAGGAGCCCTTCTTTGGTATCACCTTCACAATTTTTGCATCCATTGGACTTGTGAGTTTTTGGATAGTTTCTGCTTGAAATTCTTTTCAGGATGTCAGAATAGTCTCCCAGACCTGCTGTTATAATGTGACCTGCCTCCCACCCTCATTGATCTTTTGCTTGAGGATACTCCAAAGGTTCTCAGTAGGGTTGAGGTCAGGGAAGGATGGTGGCCATTCCATGAGCTTCTCTCCTTTTGTGCCTAAAGCAGCCAATGGAAGGCGCGGTTCTTGTTTTTGTACAATGGAAGAAAGTGGTCAGCCAGAAGGTCAAGGACCCTAAAGGAGCCTTCCACCTCACTCCCATGATTCCGGCCCAAAACAAGACTCTTCCACCAGACACAGCCCATGGACAGGCACAGTGCTTGTTCCGAAGAAAAGCAGATTTATTTTCCCAATACTGGAAAATCCTTTAATAAAAAGGCGTATACTGCGCAATGAGCATTCATACTGCAACATATACTCCCAATAGTTAGTGGCCTAGACCATGTAAGTGGAGCCAAACACAAAGCTTTATACATGAAGGAGAAGAATAATGAGAAGTCATCTTCTAAGTCACGAACAAAAAGCAACATTGTGTGGTGCCAAAAAACAACAGTAAATCGCATCCAAGCTGTCAGCAGCTCCTCGCTGTGCGCTGTACCACATATGGACAGCCGCTCAGGGACTCTCGGGCTGCCCCATACAAGACACCTCCTTACATAATAGGCTCTCCTGTAGTGCAGAACACAGATGAACACACATCATATGGGACGCTGCATATGGGAAGAGTCACCGTATGAAATGGTTAGCTGCAAAATTCTAAATAAACTCAAAACTTTTCATCTTTTTACTTCTGATGCGTTTATTCTTTGCTGAATACTGATACGTGGTGTTCAGTGTTACTGCCATATGCCATTACAGTAGGGGATTCAGCGGCACAGCTAGTAAAGTTCAGTCGACTTTCCTTGGTTATGTTATCTACCTAGCTCCAGCGTCGAGTCTCCCAACAGGGGACTGGAAACCTGTGGTGGCCCTGCTGGATTTGGTTGCAGTGCACGTCCTCTGCCCAGCAACATCAGGTCACAGGGTGCCCCTAGAAAAAGTTAGTCCTGCCAGCCCATTTAAATGGGGCTTCCACCTCCATCTGGCCTCCAGGTTACGGTACATCATTTGTTCTGGCTATTGTTCCAGTTGCTACTGACTTTTTCTTTAACTCTGATCCTGACCTCGGCTTTGTTCCTGCATTCTGTTTCCATGTCCCCTTTTGGATTTGTCCTGGTACCCACTGTCCTACTCTTGGTTCTGATTCCTGCCCTGACCTCCAAATATGTCTCAGTTTCGTCCCTTAGCTTGCCACATCCTGATCATTTTCGTGGTGATGAGGTCAGGTATGTTCTTAGTCAGAGGTAGACATGGATAGCTGAGGGTGCCTGTGCAAGAACAGTAATGGGCATTTGTTTTCCTAAATCTCAGCATACAGTTGTGCTAAAAAGTTTACATACCCCAGCATATTTTTGGGGTTTTTGGCCTTTTTCAGAGAATATGAATGATAACACAAAAACTTTTTCTCCACTCACAGTTAGTGGCTGGTTGAAGCCATTTATTGTCAGACTTCTGTGTTTTCTCTTTCTAAATCATAATGACAACCAAAAACATCAAAATGCCCCTTTTCAAAAGTTCACATGCCCAGTTCTTAATACCGTGTATTGCCCCCTCTAACATCAATGACAGCTTGAAGTCTTTTGTGGTAGTTGTGGATGAGGCTCTTTATTTTCTAAGATGGCAAAACTGCCCATTTTTCTTGGCAAAAAGTCTCCAGTTCCTGTAAATTCCTGGGCTGTCTTGCATGTCCTGCGCGCTTGAGATCTCAATGTGGCTCAATGATATTAAGGTCAGGAGACTGAGATGGCTACTCCAGAAGCTTCACTTTCTTCTGCTGTAGCCAATGACAGGTCGACTTGGCCTTGTGTTTTGGATCGTTGTCATGTTGGAACGTCCAAGTACGTCCCATGCGCAGCTTCCTGGCTGATGAGGGCAGATTTGCCTCCAGTATTTGCTGATAACGTGCTGCATTCATCTTTCCTTCAACTTTGACCAAGTTTCCTGTGCCTTTGAAGCTCACACATCCCCACATCATCAGTGATCCACCTCCGTGCTTTACAGAAGGAATGGTGCTCCTTTCATCATAGGCCTTGTTGACACCTCTCCAAATGTAACATTTATGGTTGTGGCCAAAGAGTTCGATTTTTGTCTCATCACTCCAAATTACCTTGTTCCAGAAATTTTGAGGCTTGTCTCTGTGCTGTTTGGCGTATTGAAGGCGAGATTCTTTGTGGCATTTCCACAGTAATGGCTTTCTTCTGGCAACTCGACCATGCAGCCCATTTTTCTTCAAGTGCCTCCTTATTGTGCATCTTGAAACAGCCGAACCGATAGTTTTCAGAGAGTCCTGTATTTCAGCTGATGTTATGTGTGGGTTTTTCTTTGCATCCCGAACAATTTTCTGGCAGTTGTGGCCGAAATTTTGCTTGGTCTACCTGACCATGGTTTGGTTTTTACAGAGCCCCTGAGTTTCCATTTGTTAATCACAGTTTGAACACTGCTGACTGGCATTATCTATTCCTTGGATATCTTTTTGTATCCCTTTCCTGTTTTATACAGTTCAACTACCTTTTCCCGTAGATCCGTGGACAATTCTTTTGCTTTCCCCATGACTCACAATCCAGAAACGTCGGGGGCTGGAGGAAAGATGCAACAGTCTGTCTGGATCCCAGAAACTCACTCAGCTTTTATGCACACACTGATTACAAGCAAACAGGTCACAGGTGAGGATGTTACCTTTAGTACCCATTCAAACCCCTTTGTGCCAACTTATGGGCATGTCATCAGGCCAAAATCACCAGGGGATGGGAACTTTAGAACAGGGTCATTTTGATGTTTTTGGTTGTCATTATGATTTAAAAAAAGAAAACAGAAGTTTGACAATAAATGGCTTCAACCAACCACTAACCATGAGTGGAGAAAAAGTTTTTGTGCCATCATTCATATTCTCTGAAAAAAGGCCAAAAAAACAAAAAATCTGCCGGGGTATGTAAACTTTTTAGCACAACTGTATACCATTCTTCTTATGTCTCTCTAACAATCCACCAGTAGCCATGAAGCCATGCCTATGTTCTCAAGATGTTGCCATTTTTGTCAATATGCAAATTAGCTCTTTGGAGCAATGGGGGAGTTGCTGTTGCTCCAAAGAGGTAAGCGACAACACCCTCATCACTCCAGAGTGCTTATTTGCATAGTGATAAAAAAGGCAATATCTCAGCAATGGAGGCAGGAAGACTGTTTGATCCAGGTGACCCTAACCTATCTATCTGCAGGGATGGGTTGATATGCTGGGTTCTGGGAACACAGTCCCTTTAAGAGGTCTTCCATTTTGACTGACATTTAACTAATTTTAAAGTTAAAAATTTAAAGTTAAAAGGCTATAAATTGTCCTCCCAGCGGAGTCGGCGGCTTTCTTTTGCGGAAGTCCTCACCAGCTGTGACGTCCCGGGTCCCTTCCGCTGAGGCCAGTGCAGTGTCAAGTGCATGAGATAACAACGGAGCTGCAGGACCGGGCCGGTCTCCAAAAAAAGTAGAACATCCTGCACAATCAATTCTAATTTCTCACCTCTCCAGTGAGCGGTCGATACAACAGGATGCTAGGTCAATAATACTTCCGATGTCGCAAATCTAGCCATTAGAGAAGTGTGACACCAGTTTTAATGCGCTCCACAGCTGTTGGTAAATATAGATCCAATAAGAACAAAAACATCACCTTCCAACTCTGAAGATAGCTGGCAATTCACACTAGTTCCTCTGGGTTCCTTTGCACAAACACACCACATTTTTCCTCAATATGGTTACCCTGCTACTGAAAGAGCGGACATAGTGCAGTGACCCTCACGGGGTAAAAAGATTTGCCATTGATTTATTCATATGTACTCACAAAGATATTCACTAAAAGTGTATACCACCATTTAAGATCCACAATCGGTTTGTCCCTTTGTGACCTGACTTAGGCTTGGTTCACATCTGCGTTGGAGATTCCACCGCAGATTCTGTCTAAAATCGGCAGAGAGAAAAGTCCTGCACGGAGGACTTTTCTCTCCGTTGGTTTTAGTATGAACCCGACGGACACCCAGCAGACCCAATTATGGTCTACGAAGTCCACAGGTGTCCGGGAGTAACCGATTTTTTAGCGGATGGGCTCTCCATCTTTTGGGTCTCCATGTGGACCTGAACGACGAAGAGATGTGAGCCTAACATAAGAAGACAACGATGGAGAGATGCAACTCGAGTCGGGCAGCCTATGAGTAGACTAAGTGATCAAAGAGGACCTTTCACTAACAAAACGTCTGTCATACTAATTTTTTGAAGAAACTGGACATTCTTTGTATTATTTGCAGCATCCGGAGTTTTGTAGGAGCGAATGAACATCAAATTTCTTCTCTATTACTGTAATTGGAGAAGTGCATTAGTGGCTAACAAACCATCTCGTACTATTATGGCTTTCTAAACACCATGTAATGACCTGAAAAACAAAAACTACCACTACTTCTTTTAAGAACGTAACATCTGTTAGTGAAGAAGAACAAAAAAGTGAAGAAGAACAAGAAAAAAAAAAAAAAAAAAAAAGAAGCGTGGACACCAAAGGACGAAATCCACCTAATGACCAGCGGGCGTAGAATCACCGGGGCTCACTTACCGCACACGATCTACAACCCTCTAGTACATTCAATTAAAGGGCATAAAAATAGTAGATGGAAGTTTCATCTCTATGACAACATCAGGACTTGTGTCAGATAGAAGAAGGACACGCTACATCACCGCTGCTCAATACCTGAGTGGTATCAATAACAAGGGACACAAAATGGAAGCGGAAATGAGAAGAAGATCGAGAGCATGGCTTTTAAGACACTTCAGAATCCGTACACTTGAGTAAATCGTTATTTCCTTGCTACATTATGGTTAGGCTTCTAGTTATTATGGAAACAAACATGTTATTTTGCTTAGATACCCTTCCCCCGGAGGTATTCTGTGTCTTAAAGGGAATGTCTTGTCAATTTTTTTTTTTTTTTTTTTTTAATTCATTTCTTAAAACCAGATGAAATCTGAGGGTAAGTTCAAACGGAGCAATTTGATGCGAATTTGGGGGCAGATTCCACCCAGAATATGCTTCCCATTGTTTTCAATGGGAGGCAGAGATCGGAATAGGGAGCTGACAAAATAAGTGTCCTGCTCGATCTTGCCGCGGATTCCACGGCTCAAGACTCCCCACTGATCATACTCATTCATCTGGCCAAATCAGCGGCAGAGAGTCGCGATGGGATGCTGATGCTCATTGGCATCCCGTCATGGCTAGACCGCGGTCGAATGTGGTGACGGAAAATGAAAAGGAATTTCCCTTCATTTTCTGCCGTGTGAACGTAGCCTAAGGCTGGGCAAGTAATCAAAAAAATAACAGAAACCGACCATCAATCCGGTTAACTGACGTCATTTTGTGCGCGGTTATTTCGGTTCAGTTATTACAGTATCCCTAAGCTTCTATCTGCAGTTTAGTTCGGACCTCTTCAGATCCCAGAGTATAATTATTGGAGGTCCAAGGTAAGTGAGCAAACATAACAAACATTGTTACTCACCTCCCCTGGGCTCCGGCGCTGGTCCTCATCCTCTTCAGGCCTCCTGAATGACATCAGGGACTGCTGAGGCCTGTGATTGGATTTCAGCAGTTATGTGGGTTATGCAGCGTTGTGATGCTTGCATCTCTGTATCACAACACCGTCATTCAGAAAGCTGGAAGAGGACTGAGGAGGACAAGGACCAGCACCGGAGCACACGGGAGGTGAGTAACACTGTTTGTTATGTTTGTCACCTCCCCCGGACCTTCAATAAATATACTTTGGGGTTTGAATACACTCCAGAGTATAATAATGGCAGTTCCATTTCAGATGTGTTCAGTCTGAACGAAACCACGGGACGAATTTTGTGAGATTTGCCCAACACATACTCACCTCCAGCAAACCTCTGTGCCCCACAACAGTGATCAGCATCCACCAACTACAGTGCTGGCCAAAAGTATTGGCACCCCTGCAATTCTGTCAGATAATACTCAATTTCTTCCAGAAAATGACTGCAATCACAAATGCTTTGGTAATAATATCTTCATTTAATTTGTCTTCAATGGAAAACCACAAAAAGAATTGTCAAAAAGCCAAATTGGATATAATTCCACACCAAACATAAAAAAGGGGGTGGACAAAAGTATTGGCACCCTTTGAAAAATCATGTGATGCTTCTCTAATTTGTGTAATTAACAGAACCTGTTACTTACCTGTGGCACATAACAGGTGGTGGCAATAACTAAATCACACTTGCAGCCAGTTGAAATGGATTAAAGTTGACTCAACCTCTGTCCTGTGTCCTTGTGTGTACCACATTGAGCATGGAGAAAAGAAAGAAGACCAAAGAACTGTCTGAGGACTTGAGAAGCAAAATTGTGAGGAAGCATGAGCAATCTCAAGGCTACAAGTCCATCTCCAAAGACCTGAATGTTCCTGTGTCTACCGTGCGCAGTGTCATCAAGAAGTTTAAAGCCCATGGCACTGTGGCTAACCTCCCTAGATGTGGACGGAAAAGAAAAATTGACGAGAGATTTCAACGAAAGATTGTGCGGATGGTGGCTAAAGAACCTCAACTAACATCCAAACAAGTTCTAGCTGCCCTGCAGTCCGAGGGTACAACAGTGTCAACCTGTACTATCCGTCGGCGTCTGAATGAAAAGGGACTCTATGGTAGGATACCCAGGAAGACCCCACTTCTGACCCAGAGACATAAAAAAGCCAGGCTGGAGTTTGCCAAAACTTACCTGAGAAAGCCAAAAACTTTTTGGAAGAAAGTTCTCTGGTCAGATGAGACAAAAGTAGAGCTTTTTGGGAAAAGGCATCAACATAGAGTTTACAGGAAAAAAAAGAGGCCTTCAAAGAAAAGAACACGGTCCCTACAGTCAAACATGGCGGAGGTTCCCTGATGTTTTGGGGTTGCTTTGCTGCCTCTGGCACTGGACTGCTTGACCGTGTGCATGGCATTATGAAGTCTGAAGACTACCAACAAATTTTGCAGCATAATGTAGGGCCCAGTGTGAGAAAGCTGGGTCTCCTTCAGAGGTCATGGGTCTTCCAGCAGGACAATGACCCAAAACACACTTCAAAAAGCACTAGAAAATGGTTTGAGAGAAAGCACTGGAGACTTCTAAAGTGGCCAGCAATGAGTCCAGACCTGAATCCCATAGAACACCTGTGGAGAGATCTCAAAATGGCAGTTTGGAGAAGGCACCCTTCAAATCTCAGGGACCTGGAGAAATTGGCCAAACAAGAATGGTCTAAAATTCCAGCAGAGCATTGTAAGAAACTCATTGATGGTTACCGGAAGCGGTTGTTCGCAGTTATTTTGTCTAAAGGTTGTGCTACCAAGTATTAGGCTGAGGGTGCCAATACTTTTGTCCGGCCCATTTTTGGAGTTTTGTGTAAAATGATCAATGATTTGACTTTTTTTTCATTCTCTTTTGTGTTTTTGCATTGCAAGCAAAATAAATGAAGATATTATTACCAAAGCATTTGTGATTGCAATCATTTTCTGGAAGAAATTGAGTATTATCTGACAGAATTGCAGGGGTGCCAATACTTTTGGCCAGCACTGTACGAGATTAGATTATAATAGGGCAAATGGGCAATAAATTGCTGTTGGGCCCTGAGATATAACCCATTTCGTATTTATTATAATGTGCTTTTTAAAAAGGGAGCACGGCCTAAAATAAGCAACATTAATCATAATCGAGGTAAAATGCCCAATAAATCGCGATTTTTTTAGACCATAATCATCCAGCCTAATTAAATCTATCACGTTTTTTCTAATCTGTTTTTATTTTCTTAGATTTCTGTAGATTTTTTTATTCTATTTCCTGTACATGATTATGGGGTCGGCCATCTTGCCTGAGCCTCTCCTCAGCTCTGTTAACAGCATTTAGTGATATGCTTTACAGCATAGTTGTGGCCATAGGCAATAGTCTGGAGCAGACTTATTAAGGAAGGATCTCTGCAGAGAGGGCGGAGTACATAAGCTGTGACATCTATTGTAAGTAGTCGATGAAATGATGAATCAATGGTGTTATCTATGGAGGTATTATCTTCTATTGTAATACTAATCCGTCTTATCTTTGATATAAATGTGGCCACTGCTGCAAAGAAAAACCCTACAGAATTGGCAAGTGTCATTCTCTATAAGGCTTAATGTGTAAAAATTTTACTATTTTTAATAACATAGATAGTGTCATGGACAATTTAAAAAAAAAATAAAAAAACAAATAATCAAAAATTCTAAAAAGACATAGGGTAGGTTTAAAGACCCTGAATAATCTTTGTGGACTAAGAAAACAAGGGTTTTGGTAAACTTGAGTCTTATATAGTACATTGTATTTTATATCTGTTGGAAGGCTTGCTCACTATTTTCTGATTTCTGACCCCAATTCCAATGTGGTCTCTTAATTTTTCATAACATCACTGTTTACTTGCTGCAATGGGAACAGAGAGCTGGAGTCCGCGCAATTCTGTACATGCAAAGTTCAGGACCTGCCAGATCCCTTGTCCCCTGTAGATGATTGACTGCATTCTCCCTATGCACAGCATTGGGAGAAATCTGTCAATCAACTCACAAATAGGAGGACTTCTGATGTAGCAGATAATCAGCAAATTTTAAGAAAAGTACAGGAAGACAAAAAAAATCTTGTAATGTGCTGGCGTACTGGTATGAGATAGCCAACACTTTATGATTGGTGTTGACTTGACCGCTGAGACACCCACCAATCTGAAAAATGAAGGGGCCACAGTGAGCCCGCATAGTAGAGAACTGCGTCATGGCCTGGGAGCACTGCTGTGCAAAGAAGACTTCTTTGATGTAATGGAAACCAGAACTCCTGAAATGGAGAGCTTGTGCTTATGGATGGCAGCCAATCTGAACAAACAGAGCTGCAGTGAAACATATGAAGGAGACAGAGATATACATTGTAACAGGAAAAAGAGCTAAAAACAGTCAAGAGAAGAGACTAATTTGCAGGTTACTACTACCCCAGCTCGCAACTGGAAGTCTAATGAATCGAAAAAATGGTGTCCTATTTGGCGTCCAGGACACAGGAGCAATCTACACCAGCTAAAATTAGCACATGCTATCCATGGGAGGGAACCCCACACTTCTAATAACACAATATATAAAAGTCTTACCAGCGTTACATTGATGTTCATGACTCTTCCAAGCTGATCCACGTAGAAGACACTGTCAGAGGACCATGGATCACTATGGAGATAATTATACATGCCATAAGCACGCATGTGGTCCAGCGTGTACTGATCATCGCGGAGCTTCACTTCTGCGACAGCTAGGAGACAAGAATAGAAATTTTTTTTTTTTAAAGATTTTTTTTTTTTAAAGCTTGGCGGCAAACTTTACAAATTATCTTCATAATGGCGTTTCCAGCTGTTCAATCCAATGCGTCAGCAGGAGATGAGATGCTGGATTATACTACATACCGGAACAAGCGGGAGCTTCCCGTCTTTCAAGCCGGGGCTACAAATTGGAACGCAGACTAATTTTACCAAGTTCATCTCTTTAGCCTTTATTCTGCCCAGGGTCCCAAAAAGTAAGAATCTGTATTAAAGGCAACTAATCAATTCCTAGAAAAGTTCACACCGGTATAATAATGATATCAAAAAATCTAATTAAAGGGAAAGGAGCATCAGAAAATTTAAAATATTTATAATTAAAGGCAAATATAAATATGACGTGTTATTTATTTATTCATTTTTTTTGCTTAGGCTACATTCACATCCTCGAGTCTCCGCTATAATACTCCGTCGCAGTGTCTCGCGGATGAAAAAGTCCTGCGTGCACAACTTTAAGTTCAAAAGCCAACAGACTCCATTATAGGCAATGGGGTCCAACGGGGCCCAATTATGTCTCCACTATTTTAGTGGTCTAAAACAATGGACAGCCCAATGTCCGTGTAACCTGTCGCATCACATTAGTCACTAGAAAGCACGGTAGGCAAGTAAGCGGTTTCTGTTTTCGGCAGCTCATTTTTCAGCTTTGCTGTGTAGATTGTTACAGAATCAGCAGAGTCATCTCATTAACATTAGAGGGCAAAGGATTTAAAAGATCCACAACACTAAAAACCACTGACAAAAGAAACAAGAAGATAATCCTGTCCCGTGTGCACAATTGTCTGCATGATCCAGTCTTGTAGAAATTATGCAAAGAACATGGAGATCCATTTCCTGCTGATCTCTTTCATTTTCATCTGGTGAATAGTTGTGGGGGTTGGGTTTAAAGGGAGTCTGTCACCAGAACCCAGCATATATCAGTCCAGCCCCGCAGATAGATAGTTTAAAGTCACCAGAATCAAACAGTGTTTTCCCCTTGTGAATTGCTGCCTCCTTTGCAGAGATACTGGCGTCTTGATCATTATGCAAATAAGCTCTTTGGAGCAATGAGGGCATTACCATGGCGCCTAAGAGGCAATGCTCCCACCATCCCCCACCCCTCCCTCCTTCCCCTAATTGACAGGGTCAGACAGTGTTTACCTAATCTCACCTGGCCCTGGCTTCTGCCACACTCGCTGCTTCTCATATTCTCGGTGCATGTACTGCGCATGCGCCAAGAGAGTGACCTCGGGAAAATGCAACAGGATTCAGAGCCAGGTGAGATTTGGTATATATGGTCTGGCCCTGTCAATCAGAGGAAGGAAATTGGGGCAGAGGGTGGCACAGAGCCGTGGGAGACTTACCTCTTTGGAACAAAGGCAACACCATTGTAGCTCCTAAAAGCTCATTTGCATATTGACAAAGGGGAGAACACCATATGATACAGGTGACCCTAACTTATCTAGACTATATAACATGTAGGATGCAAAGAACTGGAGTTGGAGAAAGCCCTTGTCCCGTATGGACTGCCCTAGCATGTGACAAGGGTGCGGCTTTCAGGAGTTAATTCACTCCACTCACTCAATCTTGCCGTCACCCTTCACTCGGGCTACAAAGAACCCTGATCTCAACATCATCCGGTCTGTCTGGGATGACATGAAGAGAGAGAAGGATTGGAGCAAGCCTATATCCACAGAAGATCTGTGCTTAGTTCTCCAAGATGGCGGGAACAACCTCCCTGCCGAATTCTGCCAAAAACTGTCTGCAAGTACCGAGAAGAACTGATGGAAGGCAAAGGTCACACCAAATATTGATGGGATTTACATTTCTCTTTTCTTCATTCACTTCATTTTTATTAATTGACAAAAATAAACTATTAACCCTTCTATTTCTGAAAGTGTTCTTACTTTGCAGCATTTTTTCCCACATCTGCCTACCAGTTTGGCACAGTACTGTATATACTTTTGTATAAAAATTGGTAATTACTTACCGATAATTGGATTTTCCAGAAACCACGACAGCACCCAGAGAGAGGATCCGCCCCCAGGGACAGAAAACCTACGGTATAAAAAGGTGGGGCCTCTCCTACCCCTCAGTTGTTTTATAGAAGAGAGAGAGAGACTCCAGTTAACTTGTAACTCATGACCCTAAGGTCAAAACTTTTTTTTTTTTTTGCTTGCTACATCCAGTGCCAAACAAAAGTCCATCACCAAGAAAAAAGGGAGGGATAAAGGATGGTGCTGTCGTGGGTTCTGGAAAATCCAATTACCGCTAAGTAATTACCATTTTTTCCCATCACCCATGACAGCACCCAGAGAGAATAAAATAGGAAAAAACTAGGGAGGGACCACCGCTTGTAAAACTTTCCTTCCGAAAGAAAGATCAGCAGAAGCCCCAATGTCCAGCCTATAATGGCGAAAAAAGGTAGAAGGTGAAGACAAGGTTTCCGCTTTGCAGCTAGATTCTATGGAAGCATCAGCTCTCTCGGCCCAGGAGGTGGCAATCGCCCTAGTAGAATGTGCCTTGAGCCCCACTGGGGGGGGGAAGGCCCAAAGAACTGTAGGTCAGGGAGATTGCTAGTCTCAACCACCTAGCCAGACTACACTTAGAGGCCGCCTTCCCTTTATTGGGACCTGAAAAGAGAACAAAAAGGGAAGTAGATTTCCTCCAGGAGGAAGTAGAGGACAAATACTGGATCAGGCAACGTCTTACATCCAAACAGTGGTATTCCTGCTCTTTAGCATTACTCTCTGGGTGCTGTCGTTGGTGATGGGAAAACTATTATATATATATATATATATATATATATATATATATATATATAACTCTGAAGTGGAGAAGATGATAAGATTTACAGCAGTGTGCACCTCTCTATAGGACCACTCCTTCAGGAATAAAAGCTCCTCTAGAGCTGACGGCTTCGGCCTCCATCCTGGAATTGTAATGCACCCCTTTACCGCAACACTCAGAGGAAGGTTTAATTATTGGCATTCATGCTCATGAATACGCAGTTATACACTTCATGGATCCTTAAGATGGAAGGATTGTACACACTTCCTCCAAGTAGCCAGGTGAACCCATTAACAGTAAGAGACGACTCCATCTGATGCACGTAGCTCATCTCCGAGGCACCTCGCTCTCCTCCAGTAATTAGGACTATTGTAATGACTCACAGACCCGGCGGTTTCCGTACGGCGAACAATCTGTGTATTGAACTCTCCTGTCACAAGAAGGCAACTCTCAGGTATTGAAGCGGAGAGAGAGAGAGCGTCTTCATGGGATCCTTCATGCAATGGCCATAGCAACCCCGGAGACACTTCAACACTGAACAGCTTCCAAGCTGAATAGACTCTTACCACTTACTGCATATATACTACTCCGCCATCCAGCAGTATTGTGCATACATATATAAAGCTTCATGGAAAATCAGTGTATGAATTCTTCTGGTGAATACAGAGCTATGTAATGTAATGCTGGAATGGTAACCACAACCAGCAATGAAGTGGTTAAAGGGGTTGTCCATGAAAAACTTTTTTTTTTTTTTTTATGAGGCCCTGGAAGGTGAAAAAAAACAAAAACAAAAACATAAACATACTCACCTGTCCTGGGGGCTCTGGTGTCTCCCAGGGTTGTCCGGGACGTCACCTTTGACGTCCTAGTTCCTTTGCTTAGGCCGCTGATTGGTCATGTGCGGCGAAGACGTCCGTCATAACAAGACACCAGAGCAGCAGGATTGGACAGCGCAGGAAGACTCTGGAGCACCAGGGACAGGAGAGTATGGTTTGTTTTTTTTCATCTTCCCTGGCCTCAAAAAATAATGGTTATCCTGGACAACCCCTTTAAGGACCAGTGCACATCTGCGTTCTGGTGTCGGTTCGGGGAGTCCACTATATCCACTTTTTTGTATGCGTATAGGTTTCCTTTCGGGGGGTCCCCAAACGGATTCCCCGACCGGAAACCCGAACACAGATGTGAACCGGGCCTAAGAAAACTTTTTGCATGATCTTTTTGTCTTAGTCCAGTATGTGGTTATCAATTCCAGGTCTATGTACATAGTCTATGGTCTATCTCCACCTGTACAGGAGACTGCCCTCTCCTATAAACAGGGGGTCTGTGTGAAAAATCTCACAATTCTATCATAATGTTGCATTTTGTATTACGGAGTTCACTCTGCATTAAAAACGACATGGCAGCTTTGTCCGCCGGGCGATGTGGATGATGGCGATATCATATTTATATTGGTTTCATTATGTTTTACTGCGTTTACTAATGAAACGTCATTTTTTAAAAATGAAGGATTTTCCTGGGGTCACCGTATTCTGCCACTTATAATTTTTTTTACTGTTTAGTTAATGGAGATAAGTCAGGTATTCTTTATTTGCAGGGTAAATGGTAGTTTTTATTGGTATCAATTTTTGGTATGTATGACTTTTTGTTCACTTTTTATTGCTATTTTCAGGTGGTAAGTGAGGTGACCTAAATATATTAATGCCACTGAACTTGCGTGGTTGGCGCTCCATTCACTTCTATGGGGCTGCTGGGACCGTTCTCTCCGGCAGGGCCAGCAGCCCCATAGAAGTGAATGGAGCACCGGTCACACATGCGCACTGGTGCTCCATTCACAAGGAGACCTTAGGGGGACTTCCGATCCCCATCCTACTGATCACCCAATGTTCGGGCCCCCAGCAATCAGACACTTATCCCCTGTCCTGTGTCCATAACGGCAAATCCCCTTTAATCTTCTTGCCGGAAAACTTTATTAAACATAAACAACCTAAATTACATCTTATAAGCGGTTGCAGGAAGAGTGCAGCCAGTTACCATGGAAACCCATCAAGTTAACGATTCACCCGGGAAAAGAGTAGATGATGTCTGCGGCTAACACTTCCAATCAGCCCGGGGTCACGTAAATCATGCAGAGCGATGTAGAGATATTCTGACCAATTACTGGGCCGGGTCCAGCTGTCCTCGAGGGGAAAAATTATTTGGCAGTGAAAAAAAAAAAGTCGTTTCAAGTAATAGCCGTGGCGAAGTGTGAAAAGCGATAGCGAGTCACTATGTGCTGGTAACCAAAGGGTTACACACGCTGACAACAAATGCCCTGTAATTTTCTAATATCATTTGTGATCCTTTTCCTTATCGTTTTTAAGATCTCTGCTTGCTGACACTGAAGAGGATCGAGTCTTTTTTAGGCTAAAGTTTTTCTTGCAGGCGGAATCCGCCTCAAAATACGTCCCCGACTTTCCCCTTCATTTAATGGGAGTCAGGCTGAGGGGAAAAAAGCATCATGATGTATCTTGAGGCGGATTCCACCTTGAAAAGCCCATTGAAATGAATGAGAGGTTTTTGCCAGCCATGTTGTAAAGGCGACAGTCAGCTTTAGCCTCAAAATTTGTCGGCCATTGACTACCGAATGTGGACGGTGTTCTGGCCTCGTGGGGCGGCAGCTGCGTCTGTGCTAAGTACTATTAGGGCCTGTGCACACGGTGGAAATGGAAGAGGATTGGAAGTGGATTTCTCCTCCATTTCCGTCTCTCAGCGTCCTGCCTCAATGTCTGCCTCCCCTTGAAAACAACAGGAGGCAGATTCAGGGCAGTATTCTGCTGTGTGAATGTTAGGTATTATTTTCAATGGGAGGCTGCGTCGGATGTCTCTTCTACATGATACATGATCTTACTCCGGATTCACAGCTGGCATAGATTTCTGGTGTAAATGATAATAAATCTGGAGGGATGATGGACAATTTCACTTTTCGAGGGTGTTGCAAAAAAGGAGCAAGTCACAAAATTTTTGCACAAAAATACTTACTGTGTTTATTATCCCTGTATTGTGACATCACTGTATGTATTATCCCTGCACTATGACATCACTGTGTTTATTACCTTTATACTGTGACATCAATGTGTGTATTATCCCTGTACTGTGACATCACTGTGTTTATTATCCCTGCACTGTGACATCAAAGAAATAACATACCAAACAGTAGGAGTGAGGGCCCTGCTCCTGAGAACTTGTGCTCTATGAGGAAATAGGGGGACAATAGAGATCAAAGGTTTGTTTGGTACAATGGTCCAGCCATCTATTAATAAATAAGGTAATATAACTGATGCTGTATGAGCCGTCACCAGATGGAGGGGTCAGGATAGAATAGGATAAGAAATGTTAGTGTAGTGTGCAGAGGTGTAGTACACTGTGATCAGGGCACGTGATAAGCCTGACCATACAGATGTGATTTTAGGGCAGTTTTGAAGCTGCTGTAGTTGGGGATTAATCGGATTGTCTTGGGTAAAGCATTCCAGAGCACAAGTGCAGCTCGAGAAAAGTCTTGGAGACAGGAGTGGGATGATCGGATAGCAGGGGATGCAAATCTAAGGTCATTGGCAGAACGGAGAGAACGGTTAGGGCGGTAGACAGTGATGAGAGAGGAGATATAGGGGGCGCAGTGCTATGGATGGATTTGTGGGTCAGTGTGATAATTTTATATCGTATTCTGTGATGGATGGGCAACCAATACAGCAACTGACACAAGGTAGATGTGTCTGTGTACCGGTTTGCCAGAAAGCTAAGTCTGGCGGCTGCATTCAGGAGAGATTGTAATGGGGAGAGTTTAGTAAGAGGAAGCCCAATTAGAAGAGAATTGCAATAGTGAGGACGAGATAGAATCAGAGCGACAATGAGGGGTTTGATGTTTCCACGGTGAGAAAAGCGCGAATTGTAGAGATGTTTTAAAGGTGCAGGTGACAAGAGCGTGCAAGTGTCTGAATATGTGGGGTAAAGGTGAGATCTGAATCAGATACAACCCCCAGACAGTGGGCATGCCGCCTCGGGGTAATAGTAAGGCCACAGGCAGAAATGGAGATATCAGGATAAGGTCGGTTACTAGATGGAGGGAACACAAGAAGTTCAGTTTTTTGAAAGATTGAATTTCAGATAAAGAGAAGACAAGATGTTAGAGACAGCAGAGAGACAGTCACTGATGTTCTGTAGTAGTGCAGGGGTGATGTCACGGGATGACGTATATAGTTGGTTATCATCATCTGCATAAAGATGGTCCCAAAAGCCAAATCTGATGATGGTTTGTCCAATAGTGTTTGTGTAGAGAGAGAAGAGGAGGGGACCTAGGACCGAGCCTTGAGAAACCCCAACAGCAAGAGGCAGAGGAGAAGAAATAGCACCTGCGAAAGATACACTAAATGAGCGGTCAGAGAGATAGGAAGAAAACCAAGAGAGAGCGGTATCCCTGAGGCCAATAGAATGGAGCATAGTGAGGAGGAGTTTGTGGTCTACAGTGTCAAATGCTGCTGAGAGATCCAGAAGAATAAGTAGTGAATACTTCCCTTTAGATTTCGTCGTCAAGAGATCGTTGGAGACCTTGTGAGGGCCGTTTCTGTAGAGTGTAGTGCACGAAAACCTGATTGTAAGGGGTCCAGAAGAGAGTTAGCAGAGAGATAGCGGATTAGGCGGGAGTAGACCAAGCGTTCCAGGAGCTTAGAGATGAAGGGGAGCTTAGAGACAGGTCGGTAGTTAAAAGCACAAAATTGGTCAAGGGAGGGTTTTTTCAGTAGTGGGGATATGACAGCATAGTTGAAGGAGGAGGGAAAGATTCCACAAGAAAGAGAGAGGCTAAACATTTTAGTAAGATGAGTTATAACAGTAGGGGACAGAGACCAGAGGAGGTGTGACGGGATAGGATCATTTGTGCAAGTAGTGGGGCGAGAAGAAGAAAGGAGCTGGGAGACTTCTTCTTCTGTTACCAGGTCAAATAATGAGAGTTCACAATAGGCAGCAAGGGGGGGGGGGGGGGAGGGGACTGATGCCGCTTGGAGAATGGGTTATCTCCTCACGGAGGTCGTCGATTCAGTCTTTGAAGTACATGGGCATGTCTTGAGCACTGAGGTCTGCGACAGGTGCCTGTACCTTTGGTGTAAGGAGGAAGTGAAAGGTGTCAAAGAGTCATTTAGGGTTATTGGAGAGAGAAGAGATGAGAGAGGTGAAGCCGGCTTGTTGGGCGAGGTGAAGGGCAGAGTTATAGGCTTTGAGCATAAACTTGAAGTGAAGAAAATCTGCAGATGTGTGAGATTTTCGCCATAGCCGTTCAGCACATCTTGAGCATTGCTGAAGAAAACGTGTTTGAGGAGTCAGCCAAGGTTGCCGATGTCTGTGTCGAGAGTTTCGGACGGTCAAGGGTGCTACTCTATCTAGGGCAGTTTTAAGAATCTCATTGTAGTGCTTGGCAGCCAGTCCAGGACATGAGAGAGAAGAGAAGAGATGGAGGACAGTGATGACTGTAGGGTATCTGAGAGGTGCTTCGTGTTTACAGCCCGTAGATTCCTGTATGTGCGGCAGGTCGGTGTGTTTTGCGAAGAACAAGAGCCTTTGATAGTAAAAAAAGAAGGTTGTGTCCAGAAATTGGCAGGCGAGCGTTAGTAAAGTCAGAGACAGAATAGAGCCGTAAGAAGACCAGATCAAGGATATTACTATCTTTGTGTGTGGGAGAAGAAGTAAGCTGTAAGAGACCAAGGGAGACCGGTTAGTGATAGAAGGCGAGAGGCAGATGGGGAGACAGGGGAGGTTAATGGGAATGTTCAAATCACCCAAGATGAGGGTAGGAATTTCACAGGATAGGAAATTGGGAAGCCAAGAAGCAAAGTGATGTAGAAATAGTAGATGAGCCAGGGGGCAGTAGATGACAGCAGGGAGAACGGCGGAAAATTCTGATAGTATGGACTTCAAAAGGGGGGAAGGAGAGCGATGGTACTGGGGGAATGACCTGAAAAGTGGATTGTGGTGATAGAAGGACATTTACCCCTCCACCACGCCTATCCTCAGGTCTAGGGGTGTGCGAAAACTGGAGGCCATCATAACAGAGAGCAGCATTGGAGGCAGTGTCACACTGTTCGCCCCTAGGTACAGCACTGGGCTTGGCACTCAGTGAAGAGATCGCAGTGCTCACTCGAACACAGTGGCTTCTTCAACTAGCTGATCAGTGAGGTTCCTGGATGTCGGACCACCACTGATTACCTATGAATAACCTATCTTAAGAATAACTCATTAATAGGGAAGTCTCAGAAAACCCCTTTAATTCAATAGAAAAGAGTTGAGTTGTGCAACCGCTTCTGCTATAGGACTGGCAAAGGATCTAGGGCTTGTACTCCCCCTAAAAATTTCAAGTGTGCTATATGTGCTATATACATTGGTAGAAAGACATCCAAATTCACTGCCCCTTGTCACTGCTAAGGCTCAAACACTGAAACAGTCATTGGCCCTCTGCTGCCACCTGGGGGTCAAACATAAACACTACCGGGCTGTATAAAACAATTACAACATGGATTTAGAGACCCACAAAAATAGACATTGCAGAACAGACCAGCTAACGAGAGCTAAACAGAGGACATCAATAGCGGAAGGAAAGATGGCAAAGTTGTGTCATTTTGTCATATCAATAAAAAAATATTGACTATAAAAGTATACATCCCCTTTAACAGTGTATTGAGAAATTATCGGTAAGGACAGAAACTTTTGTTGTTATGTCCCTTGTATGGGCCATAAAAGAGACTGTCCAAACTCTGCAGCCTCTAAACTTCTCACCAATCAAATCCAACCACAAGGGGGCACAACAGCTCTGTTCTCATGATCCATTATGTGTCCCAGCCATAAGTGCCAATGGCCGAAGTAATCCCAAAAAACCTTATGTATCAAAACTTGTCCATAGCAACCAACCAGAACAAAGTTTTAGGGGCTGCCCCTTGAGGAATATTGTGCTAATTCTTACCCACAGATTAACACAATAGTGCACCATGAGCTCCAGTATACGCAGTATATACCCTGATGTACTAAGACTATACACAGCTACAACTGCTGGACCAGGGACAACGCTGATTCTGGCGGTTAACTCCTTCACTGCTGCAGTCAAAATCTGTAGGCAAATCAGGTCCCGCCCCCAGCGCACCTGCCGGCTGATTTGAATATCCCTAAAAAGTAATGCGTCGTTGGTTTGTGACCACCATGGCATGTTTCTGCTCCTGTTAAAGACCTCTACACTGCGCTGTTATTGGTTTAGGAGGCATTTTAGACCTGACGGACTTCCCTTTAAAGGGACCAGGGTGAAGCCTATTAAACCAGCAACACCGTTAGATAGATCAGGCTCCTCTGATAGTAACGCCTTTCTCCCCATGGAAATTCATGCCTCCGATGTTGAGATAAAATCTCGCCTGGCCCTGTCGCTCAAAGAAGGGATGGGGAAGGAGGGCGTATGACAGCGGTGTGGGGCGCAGCAGTTTGGAGCCGCCCTCAGTGCTCCAGATTGCTCATTTACATATTACGGAATAAATAATTATTTCAACAATGGAGGCGTGAATTTCCATAGGGAAACAGGTGTTACATTTAGGTGATTTATTCAACTGTGTTGTCGGTTTTATATGCTTCACCCTGGTCACAGACTCCCTTTAGGCTGAGGCCCCACGTTGCGGAAATGCTGCTTTTTTTGTTGCGTTTTTTTGAGCCAAAATCAGAAGTGGATTTAGCAGAAGGTAGAAGTATAAGAACTTCCTATATATTTCCCATTCCTTTTGTAGACATTTTTGGCTTTGGCTCAAAAAGCCGCAGCAAAATCTGCAACAAAAAAAAAAATCTGCGCTTCCGCAACGTGGGGCCTCAGCCTTAAAGGGGTTTTCCAGGATAGGCTGAAAACCTGGAGTGGGCAGGTAAGGTGTGAAATAAAAATGGAAATGATATTTACTTACATTGGTCCTCCACTTGGGCAGCACATACCCCGTTCCCTCCGCTGCCAGGCCTCGCTTGAAGTGCTAAGGCTCATGTGTGCACTGCGGCCAATCGCTGATCTCATCGTCACCTCACTGCTAATACATCACCGCTACCCCACATGTGACTGACTGCAGGGGTCAGGCCAGGCCCGGTAGAGGAGGGAAGCGCCGCCCGAACACAGGATCTGGGGAAGGAGAGTATCACTTCTTTCTTTTTTTTTTACACCTTTACCCGCCCCCCCTATCCCCCCCTTTCCTGGGTTTTCAGTTTATCCCGGAAAACCCCTTTAGGCTAAGGCCCCATGTAGCATCCCGCAGCAAAAAGGCGCTGTGGGAAATACCGCGGCGGCAACGCATTGT
Organism: Leptodactylus fallax; assembly: GCA_947044405.1. Taxonomy (NCBI): domain Eukaryota; kingdom Metazoa; phylum Chordata; class Amphibia; order Anura; family Leptodactylidae; genus Leptodactylus; species Leptodactylus fallax. Next base: position 124,282 of record CAMRHE010001066.1, on the reverse strand, counting down.
GGTTCTTCCTGCAGCATTTTGCACAGAAAGTTGCCAGAGGTTTCCTCTGTGGACTTTCTGCTGCCATTATACCTATAGGGAAAGCACCGGCGTTTCTGTAGGTATAATTGACATCCTGCGATTTCCAAAACTGCAATGGTACACATGCCGAGGCAAGCCTACAACGTCCAGTGAGTATTGTGAATTATCCTATTTCATAGAATAGTACCCGTACACTATACCCGCAGGGAAGCCTGGCAGCAAATGCTCCATACCCCAGCAGCGTCACCACAGGAAAAATGAAAGGGATGTTTCGACTTTAAGAGTGATACTGATGGGGTCAATAAAGAAGACCTTTCACATACTCTGAATTCAGCGGTATTATATGCCGCTAGAAAGCTGACTGTGCACTAAATTCAGCACACTGTAGCTTTGCCGGGATATGCCTGGGTGCTGGAGGGCTCGGCACGGATACCCCTCCACTGTCAGAAGGGAAGCCCTAATGCTCAGTGTCATCACTGGGCTGAGGAACGCCCCCTGACAGTACAAGGCTATGGAAGAATACTGTCAGGGGGGCGTTCCTCACAGCCTGGCGATGACGCTGAGCAGTAAGGCCCGCCCTTCTGACAGTGGAGAGATATCGGTGATGAAACTATCAGCACTAATAACTCTGGTACTGGGGCACATACAAAAAAAAAAAACCTTTACTCACCTCTCTCCCAGCCCTCCATTTCCAGCGGCAGGTTTGGTCTGACAACAGAGGTCCAGGGAGAGGGGAGTAAAGTTTTTTAATGTTGTGGGCCCCATCAGAGGCAAAAAAAAAAAAAATCTTCAACATCCCTTTAACTATAAGGCCAGGTTCCCTCCAGCGTACATAAAAAAAAAAAAAAGTTGCATTCTCAACAAACAGATTCTCATACGTGGGTGCCGTCTGTATGTCCTAGAGGAGACGGCCCAAGAAAGACAACAAATAGTTAACTCAAATGGACTCCAAGGCTGTGTCATCTACAATACAGACTAAAATACTACATGCACAATTATTTAATAACAGGGGCCATGAATCCAGAGAAAAGTGCCACATCCATGTACAGGTTGTGTGTGGTATTGCAGCTTAGTCCCCTGACTTCAAGGGAACCGAGCTGCAATAGCAGACACTGGCCATTGGCAGGGATGGCGCTGTATGGGGAAAAGCAGCCATGTTCTTATAAACCTATACACAAGCCTTTAAAGTGCGACATGGATAATAGCTGCATCATCTGCTACAATGTGCGTCCAGCAGGGGGGGTATACAGCGTCGCATGAGGACAGGGGTTGGTTGCCAAGACCATAGAACGACACTGAGCTCTGCAAGATAGCCTCTGGGCTCAACACAACCATCAACAGACAATCTATGAAAATTTTGGTCAGCCATGTTGGCTTTTTACAACTACTAATCTGTTAATCAGATATTTTGTTTTTTGGGGGTTTTTAAACCAAATTTTTAGATAACAATTGTAAAAAATGTTTGCAGTATTGGGCAATGGCTACTCAGTGTCTTTGGCTTCAAATCCTGTCACATGACCAATGATCGCCTTGTCGCCCTGCGGCTCCTTTTCTTCTGTAAGGATGGGTTCACACTACCGTTATTCAATGTCTATTGCCATCATCCGTCACAGGATGAGAGCAACGGACATTAAATGACAGACGCAGAAGGAGCCCCTTCCATCGGGAGTCCGTCTGCATTCACACCCATGTAAAATCCTTTACAGAAGCTTTCATTATTTTGTTTAGGGGGGCGTTCACATTACCGTTTTTAGTGTCTGATGTTAGCGGACATATGACAGGTAGTAACGGACGGTCGTCCATTATACTGTCTGGTTTTTCCTGCGTGTGCTTAGAAAGAACAAAACCCCCCCCAAAAAACGTATAGTATAATAACGGACACTAATGCTAGGTTCACACTAGTGCTAGGCTCTCCGTAGTTTGGGACCACCAGGGGACCCGAACGACAGAGAGTGGACTGCTAAAACAGACCCTATTGACTACAATGGGGTCTGTCGTTTTCATACTGAAAGCGGTGGAGAGAAAAGTCCTCTGTGCAGGACTTTTTTCTCCACCGATTTTTAGCGGTGTCTGCAACAGAGTCTCCAACAAGTATAAACCTCTTAAGGTTTCCAATAACCCATTAGCTAGAAAAGCTACATTTCCAGCGGGGACTCCAATGGTAGTGTGAACGCCTCCTAACTTTCCTGACACGCAGGACTCTTTTTTCTGTTACAAAAGTAAACATGACAGAAGAAAGCGTCCGCCATGTTGTTTACATTATAGTCATTGAGAACAGATACAGGCGGAGGGGGCTCCATCTGTGTCCGCTACTCTATTACCGTTAATGTCCGTCGCTGTCATCCTATGACAGATGGTAATAATGGTAGTGTGAACGTAGCCTAACTGAACGGAGTCACATTACGACCTCAGGGATGTTGCGGCCATGACTTGAGTCTCAAAAACCCAGAATTCTAATTCAAGTCGCGAACGCCACCTCTGAGATCGTAATGTGACTTCATTCATTTACATTAGTGGAAGAGTCACAGGGCGACATGGCGATTGGTGGTCAGTAGCAGCCTAAGTCATCGTGTGGCCTTAACCGTACGGTCAGATACGTCTGCGGCACGTGACGTGACATAACTTTAGCAAAACTGAAGCCGGGCTATTCCCTCACTCCCATCCAGGAGTCATACCCCAAAATATATAGTGATCACTAATCATATACACCGCCACTGTGTGGCGCTAGAGTTGTAGTCAGCAAGACGCAACCCTCTTATACACTATCCAATGTGACATCCTATCCCAAGGCATAACTATGACCCTGCCACTATACACGTGTGACTTGTGCACACTCACCAGCATCCAGCTCCACCCCATAACAAGGAAGTGGGTCCAGTGACAACTTGTAGCTCTCAAATTTGGGGTCCAGCAGGAGCCTGTTCACCCTCAGGGAGCAGTTGGCCGCCTCCATCATAACCCAGTAAATCCTTGTCACTTCTACAACAGTTTCCGAAACCTAAGTCATCCGGAACCCTTGGATCAGGTACAATGCGTCCCATACCGGAAGCGCGTCCTTTACTGCTGCACCACAAGAGCGGAGCATGACGGGAAATGTAGTTTATCAAACCTAGTGCGTTATTGCAAACCTTACGAAGTTTGTACTTGTAAAAAAAATATTCCGGCGTTGATAGATTTTATAGAATATGTATTTAGAGTATGTTCTGGTTCGTAATGCCACAGAAGAAGCGCAAAGTTCTGGTCATGTGACTGAAACGACGTTCTCAAAACGAGGGGACGTAATACGCCGCTTTAGCAGTGGTTGCCAAGCAACGAGACGGGACTTCCGGTTTGAACGACTTGGCGCTGGCTTGTTTGTGAGGCACGGTGAGGATTGTGAGTGGTAACGTGTGAGACTGCAGTGATGGGGGTAGCATGGCCTGATGTATGGGGGCGCTATACTGCGGTATACAGGCCGCGGCTTCTGTTGGGGACTGTATACACTGAACGTGACATCTTGGGAGATCTCTAACTATATATAAGAGATATATAGATATATCTATTTTATAGTGTCAGTGCTAACTTCACATATAGTGGTCGTCTTTAACCCTTTGGTGTCCACTATCTGCATTTAACCCTTTAAGGTTTCAGCCTATATTGGCCTCCAGGGTGTCAGACTATTTGATATTTTTTCATACCCGTCTTCCAAGACCCTTAACCATCTTATTCTTCTTCTGAGACCTTGTGTGGGTTGTATTTTATAATGGCACCATGTTTGGGTACATATAAATGGTCAGGGTATGTTCACACTGAAAAGCCCTGCCCTCGTATCAGTGGATTTTCAGAGGTTCTGATACTTTTAATGGGTTTACAGCAACGATTGTGACCCAAAGATTGGATGTTTTTTCTTTTCAACTAACTGTATATAAGCGTGTGCCGTGTCCCTTGTAAATCAATGGGAGACAGAATGTTTGGTCAATTTTTATTTAGTTCAGGCCATTATGGACACTAATCGGAGTACAGAGATTGGGGTCTTCATTATTACATCGCAGCGCACCGATGTATTGACAGAGCCCCGTCCTCTGTTTCTCTATACAGAGCAGTTGCTTTTTACCATGAAGTCTAAGGGGTAAGCTGGAGGGATTTGATATATGTGTATGTATAGATATAGAATATATCTCTATGTAGAGGGGGACCCAGCCCTGCAGATTGGTTAGGTTCATCTAAATTCCCCTTGTGAATCGGTGTCTTCACCACAGAGATGTCGCTGTTTTTGTCTACAAATGAGCTCTGTCTTCATTGCCCCAAAGAATCCCCAACTCCAACCCCCAAAGTGTTGCTGCAAATGGCAGCCGTCCCTCAGAGGTTGTGGCTTGTCTGTCTATGCAATACATGAGTTGATTTTAGTGAACATTGTTTAATGTCTTGCAGCCTGGGGGCCATTTTTAATACCAATAGGTCATCGGTTTCAGATCAGTGGGGGCGCAGCTCCCGGACCCCGTACACATCAGCTGTCCCAGGCAACTTCCGGCGATGGCGCCAGAAGCAGAAGGTTCTGTTCACTGTATAGTGTCAGTGCTACAGTACCCCAGTTCTGACCCCGTTCAGGTGAATACAAGCAGAGCTGCAGTACTCGAGCACAGCCTCTATAAAGAGGACAGAATATTTTGCTCCCACAGTCCATTCATGATCAGGTGATATAATGAATAGGTTGTCAAAACCTGCCATCGCCTTGTACTCTGACTTCAGATTTCTTTACCTGTATTGAACTGTCTTTGTATCGAATTTATCATATGTATGGCAGCAGGAGCAGTGACCAACAAAGTGCACTGGTGCCCAATTCACGTGTTTGCAGCAGGGTAATCTGCTGTTTGCACCTGCCGGAAGCTGCTGGTTTTGCTTGTGGAGGCTGCAACCAGCCAGGCTTGGGAAATGTACTAGTATTTGCAAGTTTTGAGGTGTTATAATGGAATCAATGAGTGATTACCTGTTACGTTATCTATAACTTTTTATCTCTGTTTTTCTCCAGGTATTCACCATGAATAAAGATGCTCAAATGAGAGCTGTTATTAACCAGAAGCTCATTGAAACTGGGGAGAGGGAGCGGTAAGTACTGCAAGAAGTATGGACTCTACAGGCGGCGGTGTCCTGCTGCTCCATGTAGGCCCCTGTTTGCTCTATTAGCAGCTATTACACCCACTGGATGACTCTCCTGGCCGGCATCACAGAGAATATTGTGGCATGGAAAGAGACACAGCCTTCTCATTAAGAAGGGCACCCATGACTCTCTCCATTGAGTGTTTAATGGGTGTAATATCAGTTTCTGTTTTTTTCTGACAAACACAAAAGTATTACAGAAACGCAGTGTATGTCCTTCAAAACAGAAATGATCTATTTAGTTTTTTGTACCTTGATCTGTATGTAAATGGATCCCATTAATTGGATTTGCAAAACAGATGTAAAAATCGTGATGTGAATGAACCCTAACTTGGAGATCTAATTCTCCTTGTCTTAAACGTACAGCACTGGAAGCTATTATGTATTCCATAGAGGCATTCATTTACAATGCTGTGCCCACACAATCACTTGTGGGCAGTGGTCAGGATAAGAACTATGCCTGTCCTGACTATTTAACTTCTTAGATAATGCTGTGAGTAGTGAAAGCAGCATCTAAGTGATTAGACAGAAGGAGGGGACTGTATAACACACAATGATCCCATCGATTGCTGCCACACCACCCAGCGTATAATGGGCTACCTTCATCTTGAAATTATGAGCCAAAGCCAAAAGTGGAGCCTACACAGAGGTAATGTATAATGGAAAGATTTACATCTATTTTATGTTTTCTTCTCTCTTCTGGTTTTGGATTATAATCACTGACCAAAACACTGACGTGTGAACAAGGCCTAAAACTGTCAGACCTAATACATTGCAACACCAAAATACTGCAGTGTATTATTGAAGCGGTAGAAGGAAATTTCATGGCTCTCCTAATAGGGTTTCTGCACAGAATCCTGATGCATATGGTCATAGAAAGAGATGTCCAACGCTAAAAAGAGTTGCAGTAATGAATATCTGTATATTATAGTGCAATCCAGTGTATTGTTGTCATGTTTCAGTCCTGGAGGATGGTAGTGCTTACCAAGAAATAATGACAGCTTGAGATTGCTATTCTTCCATCCACTCACCAGTAGAATTATTAAAGAGGACCTTTCATGTCCTCAGGCACATGCGGTTTTATATACCACTAGAAAGCCGACAGTGCGGCTTTCCCGTTATGTGACTCTAAACCCGAACTGCTTAGGCTAGGTTCACATCCGTGCACGGGTCTCCGTTGTTCAGGTTCACCAGGGAACTGAACGACGGAGAGCTGGACCACTAAAGCAGCGGTTACACTTAGACCCCATAAGACCATAATTCTCCTTGCAGGACTTTTTTTTTTCTCCACTATGTGAACCTAGCGTTAATGGTTTGCTGGCTGTTTTCTTTCCAGACAGTCCGACAGGTTCCCATTGTTTGCCATGGACTTCAAGGTCAGCAAGAATAGAATGTGAAAAATCTGAGGCTCAGTCCGGTGATGTTATGTCTTGGCTTACATAACTATTTATCGCCTTCTTCAGCTCCTCATTATTCGCAGCTACAAATTATTACCTCCGTTTTATTTTTATACTTTTATCCCTGTGTAGTCTCTGATTTGTTTGGGGGGATGTTGCAGGGACATCAATGGCGGTTTCTCTTGCACACTGCTGCAGGTTTTCTTCCAGGATTTTCCTTCCTTAATTTGATTATCTACATTCACAAGCCATCCAGAGTCAGCATCTTACTGACACAATTACCTTTAGGCTACATATACACGACCATGTGCGTGTAGCCGGGCTGTGATTGAACAGCTTGGATGGCACATGGGTGACATCCGTCTGCAGCCCATGCCTCCACAGCCCTATTTACTGATCTCAGTGATCCTGGGCTGCATAACGGACAGTTATAGGTCCTGTCCTGAGGTTTTGCCACAGGCTCACTGACTTGTACATGGACCCGTCTTTATGCAGCCATAGTAATGAACGGATCTGTGTTCTAGTCATGAAAACTATGGCTAGCACACAGTCATGTACATGGAGCCTTACTGTGGGGGTTGTCTAGTATTTGCTTTTGTCATGAGACCATTAAACCTTGTTCCACTTTATGGTATGATTTTCATTCAGTATCATGAAAAATCTTTCCATACGGTATTGCATAAGAAGCTGTGGAGGATATTTCTCTGGCCACTGCGACACATATTTGACATGCCTTCATTTCACTGTCTGGAAATCTTAAAGCTACATGACTGTCACACAGACGTTATTTGTTGTGATCTAGGTGACTCGCAAGGACTTCTGTGTGGCCCTTGTAAGCTGTGAGATATATGTGACTTATCTTATCTCTCTGCATCAGGTAGAACAATGACAGTCGGCTCTGCCTTATAATAACATGTATAAATAATTCTTGGTTCACCTGTAAACGCTGAGCTATCTTTAACCAGAAAAAAAACATTGTGTATTGGAAATAAGCACATAGATGACAGGGGTCACCCTTCCCAATTGTCCTGTCTGGCTGTAACAGGAGTCTCTCACTCTTCTGTCTATAGTAGGACCAAAATATTGAGTCTGTCCCCTCTTGCTACTCACTGAATTAAGCTGGTCAGAGATTAACCCCTTCTGTTCTCTGCAAGATTTCTACAAGACTGTTAAGTGTCAGTACAGTGAGGACAACTGTATTCCTCATTGTTATATGTATCATTTGTTTCTAAGTTAGAGGTAGGTTGTCCAATATAAAAATTATTAAAAAAAAAAAAAAAGTACTCTCCTGTCTCCGGTGCCTCCTAGCATGGTCTGGTCCTGCTGCTCGGCTGTCGTCTTTTACTGGAAGCACTTGCTGGATGTTACGTCCCAGGTCCCTTTCCTTAGGCTGATTCCTCACATGACCACTGAGGCTGCTGATTGGCCTCAGCGGTCATGTGTGGTGGGGGCTACTGCCGAAAGAAAACAGCGGAGCTGCAAGTACAGACTGCGCTGGGAGACACCAGAAAATTGGGAACAGGTGAGTAATTAAAAAATAAAATTAAAAAAAAAATATATTGGACAGCCCTTTTTTAAGTGTCAGAGTATGGCCTATCCTTAGAATAGGAATGTGTGATGGATGCCGTATGACTACTAACCAGTTTGAGTACGTTTTCTGCTCTAATGATTTATTTATTTATTTTTTTTCCTTATTTAAAGCCTTAAGGACCTGTTAAGAGCGAAACTCATTGAATGTGGATGGAGGGACCAGCTGAAGGCTCACTGCAAAGGTATGAGCTCTGTGGCCTAGGCTTCTTTCATACAAACATTCCTTTTTTTAGGGGTAAAGGGACAATGTACATCCTAGCGGCCGACTCGTGTCGTGTGTTTTGCATCCATAAGAAAAAAAGACTCCCTTTAAGAAGACGGCATATCATTGGTGATATTGTTTTTTCACTAAACACAAGTAGGAATAGCCTTTAAAAAGGGTATTCTAGCCCTTCCTCTGTTTTTGTCCTGCTCGCCACCATTTTTTAAATAAATGGTTTTTTTTTTTTTCATATATGTTAATGAAGCTCAGTGAGCACAGCATCGTCATACCCCAGAATACCTCATCCTGGGCTATTGCATCACGCTCCCTTCATGCAGATGAGCTGTCCAGGTCACTATCTTCACTGCCTAAGCAGCCGACGTTGCCATCAGTGGAATCCAAATCCCACGCATGCACTGTCGGCTGGACTACTTCGGGTTCGGGCCAAGCCTACAGCGCAGCTGTGAAAAACACACCTAGCACGTTGATAAAGCACACGGTCATGTGAGTGAAGCATTATTTTTTAGCATCACTTCACAATCTGTTAAAGAAAAAAAAAAAAGCATGATGTCTGTGTGCCGTACTTGTCACTGCGTCGTGCACTTGCCCAAATCTCTTGGCAGAGAAAAAAAGCTGGTAAACCCAATGGCTAAACTACTGTACAGAAGATATTTGTTGCTGCAACTTATTGTTGATCTGCCTAATCCCATGAAGGGAGACTGGACAGTGCTAGTGTATGGCCCAGGCTGAAAACTTGTGAATACATAAAGGGCAGAAAAGGGGTTAAAATGAAATAAAAGATATACTCCTCTGTCCTTTGCCCTGCTCTCTCAGCTGGGGCTACCTGGGCTCCAGCGATGTAGACAGTCACCCTATGAGGCTGCTGCAGCTAGTCACTCTCCTTAGTGATCACAAATAGAAAAGGCCACAAACTCCATTGTATTATACTTCCTAAGCACTCTAGTGAATACTACCATCTTACAAGGGGTTAATGTCTGCTGTATGGTCCAGCACTTTACAGCTAATAGTCTAAATTTGGTTTGACCACTTGGTAGGAGCTTAGGTGAACCTTTTATTAGCAAGCTCTTTAGAAATGCCTTGATACAGGTCTCTGTAGTGTATGCGTTGTCCTCTTCTTACGCTTACGGGGGTTTCCCCACAAACATAACCATATTTTAATTTGTAGACAAGGTTAAAGAGGACCTTTCACATCCTCATGTATATGCTGTTTTACGTACCGCTAGAAAGCCGACAGCGCGCTGAATTCAGCGTACTGACTGCTTTCCCGGTATGTGCCCCAGGGCTGGAGATATCGGGGGTCGTAGTTTCACTGTCCACCGTTAGAAGAGTGTTCCAGACTATCAGGAACGCCCTTCTGACGGTGGATGATGAAACTACGACCCGGATAACTCCATCCCCAGAGCACATATCGGAAAAGCTGGCAGTGCGCTGAATTCAGTGCGCTGTCGGCTTTCTAGCGGTACGTAAAACAGCATATACATGAGGATGTGAAAGGTCCTCTTTAAATATATTTGGAAGTATAAATAACAGGTTTAAAGATTTTCTCTAACCATCTTAGTGGTGACAGTCATTTGTTTTGATCAGTTGCCAGTGGATATTACCATGAATGCAGGAACTTTCTATGGTCTGGGACTTGCCCGAAACCCAGCCATGATGTCTTTGTGTCCAGGTTATCTTCCCATACATGTAGTGTCCCTGCCTGATAACCTGTCTACAATAAGGACATCATGGCTGGGTTTCTGACAAGTTCCAGACTATAGAAAGTTCCTGCATTCATGGTCGTATCAGTTGGTAACCGATCAACACAAAAGATGTCACCTCTAAGATGGTTAGAGGAAATCTTTAAAACATTACAAAATTGTAAATGACTTATATTCGCAAATGATTTAATGTTTCATTTACAAATCTAAATATGGTTTTGTTTGTGGGAAACCCTTTTAAGGCTCATGAAGGGGATGTTGGCCGAAATATTGCTACAAGCAATGTCACCCAGTGGTGGTTTGTCATGTATAGCTGATACATTTCAAGTTGTCTTCCAAGACTTGAATATCAGATTGGTGGTTTTCTGACACCTGTCACCCATCGAATAGCAGTAGAAGGAACTGCAGAATGTATAGTGTCAAAACAGCACAGCTCCGTTCCTATTCACTTAATCAATAAGACATCGCTTCATGATCAGTGGGGGTCAGAACTCTGGGACCCCATCAATTCTGAGAGTAGCAGCCTGGCTCTCCTGTCCTGAAGGAGCACAGGCAGAGCATGGTCCCCAAAGCTTCATTCCTACTCTAGAGAGTCATATATATTACATAAATGGCAAAATCTCGGCAACTGAGCCAGCGATTTGCAAAGGGGAAAACACTGATTCAGGTGACCCTAACCTATATATCTGCTGGGTTGATATTCTGGGTTGGGGTGTCTCTTCCAGAGTGATTACCTACCCTCTACATGGGTGGTTGTTCTGTTGTCAAGATGTCCCCTAGTCTTAAATATTTGTGTAAATGACAATTTCCATATTCAGTACTTCTGTTCCTATTATTTTGACTGGTAAATGAGTCAAGTCCAAGGCACATTAGGAAAACTACAGTGTGTGTTCTTGTTGTAGATGTCATCAATGAGAAGGGGCTTGAACATGTCACCGTGGATGATTTGGTTTCAGAAATTACTCCTAAAGGCAGAGGTGAGTGCCTCATCTTTGTTTGCTCACCTATACACAAGCACCAGACAAATGGTAACCACTTTCAGACTGCCTGTTGACTATATATATATATATATATATATATATATATATATAATATATAATATATATTATATTTTACACACACACGTCCTTGTAGTTTTAAGCAACTGTAAGGACGTGCAGAAAAAAAAACGCCGGCTGTTACTACAGCTGGACCTCCTGTGGGAAGGCAGGAATGGCTTATTACTGTACCTGCCTTTCCAATTGCTATGTACACAGTGCTTAAATTATAACTTTGCTTGTTTTTGGGGTTTTTTTTTTTTTTTTTTTTTTTTTGCTATCGTCAAGGATGTTGTGACCATTTTTGTAATATACTTTATTACCCTATCTAAATTCCTTTTATTATAAACCAGGCAGTAACATTTTCCCTAGCAAACCTCTAGCTGTTACTAGGGAAAGTCCGTACACAGTTGCAGCTCTTTATGAAGGGGGATGGTCACTTCAAATGGCTGTAGCTCTGGCTTTATACCACCTAGAAAAATGGTTCTTGTATCACAAGAAAGCGAAGAGTCTCAAGATTGCCACGATTTATTCTGAACCTGAGATACCACTAGTTAAAAACACAGTTGAGAATGTGATTTTTATATTCAGCATTAACTGCTGTGTATTAAGTTGAAATTCTGACTGTTTTTAACTAGTGGTATCTCAGGTTCAGATTTAGGCCGGTTGCAGACGACCGTGCTGCAACTGACCTGCCGTGATTTAAAAGCACGGGCTGCACACGGGGGACACGGGCGTGCAAAATAGGACATGTCCTATCTGATGCGGCCCGGACTGTCAGCCTGCACACGGGACCGTGAAAATCAGTCGTGTATGGGCCCATAGAAAATACACGGAGAGCACACTGACTCTCAGCATGGTCGTCTGCAACTGGCCTTAATCTTGGCAATCTTGAGAATCTCCTTGTGATACGAGGACCATTTATCTAGGTGGTATAAAACTGGAGATACAGCCATTTGAAGTGTCTATCCTCTGTTTGATAAATCCTTTAGCGCTGCATTGTGTATGGGGGTAGAGACAGACTCTCCCTGGCAGTGTTTAGTTAGGACATTGTTAATGGGAACTTTACAGCCTGTTTTCTATTAAATAAAAGTTAGGTAAGTTAATAAAGTATATTCCAAAAATGTTTGCCAAACACCCCTGACACAATGGCTAAAATTTTTTGAAAAAGTCAATGAAATGGGAATGGACCTGTGTATCATCACTTGATCATGGACTGATTTTTATCCACTGGCAGTAAGCAAAATAAATGACAGCAAGCAGAGATCTAGAAAACTGTGAGGAATTGATACTGAAAGTGTATTGGAGAATTTTTTTTATTATTATTATACAAGCAATAACATTTTGCTTTCAATATTGGTCTGTACTCAACCAGGCTGCAGCCATAGATTGAGGCCCCATGTTGTGGAAACAGGTGTTTTTTTTTTTTTTTTTTTTTATTGTTGCAGATTCTGCAACAAAAGGAATGGGAAATATATAGGTAGTTCTTATACTTCTCCCGTCTGTTAAATCCGCTCCTGGCTTTGGCTCAAAAAACGCAGCAAAATCTGAAACAAAAAAAAAAACCATGAATCCACACATTGCAAAAAAAAATATCCACAACGGAAATGCTGCGATTACAAAAACTTTCACATTTTTGTAAATCATAGCATGTCAATTATACCTACAGAAATTCTGGAGTTTTCCATATAAGTATAATGGGGACAAAGTCTGCAGAGGAGAAAACTGTGGACTTTCTGTGAAAAGAGCTGCGGGAAAAAACACGATGCGTTTGCATCACTTTTCCACATTGCTTTTTGGCTGTCTCACTACGTGGGGCCTTAGCCTAATAGGGTTTTCTAGCCCCATTATCAGTATGTGATCTGTAGAGGTCTAATACCAGGACCCTACACAGATCAGCTGTTTTAGCAGTCCCTGGGAGCCAGAAGCTGCTTGTGGACGAGGAGTGTAAGCAGCAATGCCTCCTATTCAAGTAATAAGAGCGGCATAGTTTCCACAACGCGGGGTCTCAGCCTCAAAGTAAAATGTGCTCCATGTCTGACCCAACACATCAGTCTTCTCATTGTTCTTTTTCTTTCCAGCCCTGGTGCCTGACAGCGTGAAGAAAGAGCTGTTACAGAGGATAAGGGCTTTTCTTGCCCAGCATGCCAGTCTTTAGCATCGTTTGCCTATATATATAATTTTTTTTTTTTTTTTTTTTTTTTTTTACATGTGTCTTTTGCCGGTTTTTCCATTTATTCTGTAATTTGTAGCATGTTTTAACCAAATAAAATCATGCCAAATAAATAGGAGTCTGTTTTCATCGGAAACTGTTCATATTAAAATGTCGCTATAATATGTAGTTCAGCAAAACGCCGTTATTGCCATATAAAGTGACACATGTCAGTTTTGAAAAATGAGGCCTGGTCTTTAACGCACTTTTGGGCTCAGACCTGAAGGGGTTAAAGATGATTTAAGATGGTTCGCCACTACAGTGACTGCACTGTAATGAAATTCATTTCCCCACATAACCCCTGTAGGCCAGGGCTGCAATACAACTTTCTGTAGCACTAAAAATGTACTATAGGTGCAATAAATGGCATACTAGTATATATGGAAGCAAACCTCTGCAGACTTTTTGGGAAAAACCGCAATTCATTGCTGCCATGGTTTTTCCTGCAGAGCTCCTTTTGCTGTGGCCCGCTACGTGGGACCTTACCCTTAAAGGGGTTTTCCGGCCCCCAATTCGCTCATCGTACTCCACTACAGCCACCATGCTGGCGGTGTCTTCTGTTTCCATAGAAACGTGTGTGTGATCATACATCGCCACCTAAAGTCAGACTAATTGATGTATGCTACATTGAAATAAAGTGTAAGGTATTTTATGTTAGTTATGTACTGCCGTAGCTGCATGTTGACAGCCGGATAGGCCTGTATTACATAACATTAGCTATATACAGATGTATCTCATAAATTAGAATATCTTTGAAAAGCTATTTTAAGTAATTCAATAAGTGATCTCCTATATTTTCTAGATTCATTCCACAGATTTATTTCTTTCAATGTTGTTAATTTTGGCTTATAGAATATTGTGAAAGTTCAATATTGTTGTCTCATGGTGTCACACAGGTTATTTAGGCTTTTAAATGGTCCCTCAGTCTGGTTCAGTGGGCTGCACAATCATGGGGAAGACTGACCTGACAGCGGCACCCTCCACAAGGGGGTACGCAACCAAAGGTCTTTGCTAAAGATGCTGGCTCTTCACAGAGTGCTGTATCCAAACATATCATGGAAAGTTGAGTGCAAGGAAAAAGTGTGGTTGAAAAAGGTGCACAAGCAACAGGGATGAATGCAGTCTTGTAAGGTTTGTCTAGAAAAGGCCATTCAAGAATATGGGACAGATTCACAAGGAGTGGAATCAACACTAATATCCACATTTTTCATCTCAGACAATTTTAAATGGGTGCCATGACATGTATTGCAGTAAATTATTATACTTCAGACTCCAGAGTATAATAGGTGAATGCCCAGGGAAGGTGAAAAAAATAATAAGCATTTATTCTCACCTTCCCTCATCTAGTAACACAGGACAATATATGCATATGACAATACACGCATATCTAGAGCGACACAGTGATATATACCAATATATGCAAGCTGTGCATTACACTAAATGGTGTGGCTGTATGATCTAACAAATAATCCCTGATTTTAACAAAAAGGAAATAACCATTTATAATCAAAACTATTATTTTTGAATGTTCCCTTTTCATTCAGTACAAAAACCAGCATAGGAAAAAAGGTTTAATCTCTAGAGATGACAAGTTTTCTTCACTGTAAAGGCAATGAATCTGTGGAATAGCCTACCCTGGAGCTGGTTCTATACTGTAAGGACTGTGGAATAGCCTCCCTGGAGCTGGCTACTGTAAGGACTGTGGAATAGCCTACCCTGGAGCTGGTTCCATTCACAGAGCCATATGAGGGCTTAATGTTTGTGGGACAAATTGTTCTTCATAATGGTACCATTTATTATTCTGTACAATGTTCTGGGAAGCTGGGAAAAAAAATTCAGAATGGGGTGGAATTGGAGAAAAAGTGCATTTGTGTGTCTTTCATATGGGCTTCATTTTTACGGTATTCATTGTGCTGCCAAAATGACTCGCCTGTATTCTATGCTTCGGTACAATTCCAGGGATACCAAATTGATATAGTTTTATTTACGTTTTAACCCTTTAACAAAAATCTTAATGTTGCTATATTCTGACACCTGTAACTTTCTGTGTACGGGAATGCATATGGCGTCTATTTTGCGGGGCCAGGTGTACATTTTAGTTATACCATTTTGGTGAATGTCTATCGCTTTGATCACATTTTATTCAAATTTTTATTAGAGGCCAAACAGCGAATAAACTGCATTTTTTTTTTTTTTTTTTTTTTTTCCCACAATGTCGTTCACCGTATGGAAAAAATATTTTTATAAGTTTGAAGACCGGGCATTTTCAGACACAGGGATACCTAATGTGTATGTGTTTCACAGTATTTTTTTTTAGTTTTTATATGTATTCTAGGAAAAGGGGGGTGAGGTGATTTGAACCTTTTTTTTTTTTTTTTTTTTTTTTTTTTTTTTTTATAGCTGGTCACAGCAGCAACAGCTGGCAGCTTCAAAAAATAATTCTTTTTAGAGCAAAATAGCATTGATACTTATAGCAATGTATCATGTCATGGCTGTTCCCATCCTCTGGTTGAACTTAATGGACATATGTCTTTTTTCAGTTGCACTATCTATGTGACTATGAAATGATTTTTACATACATACTTTTTATCCCAATGGATAAGCTGTATACACCCTTTACTATAGTGGAGTTGAGTTTTTCACCTGGCACAGCTCATGATCATATCACAATATGTAGTTTTGTAAGTTAGCAAACAAAACAAAATGAATGGCATATTCCGCTCTGCTACATGTCATCATACTAGATCTAGATGTGAATGTATGTTATGTCATTTTAAGGTTCATTGGAGAAGCACGCAGGGTACATCACATAGTGTACATAGTACACTGCTTAGTGAAAATGTTACAGCAAAGTGACTGATAACTAGATCCACTCCTCAATAGTACAGATGAGCGAATTTCTCAAAAGTTCGATTCGAAGTTCCAAAAAAATTGGCTTCGATCCGAATTACTTTGCGGCGAATAAACAGCTATTTTCTGGCTGCAACGAGCCGCGGTGGGCGGTAAAATGGCGAAAGACCTTGGATGCTGCGGTCATGTCTCTGTCTCTGTCTCTTCAGCACGGACAACTTTTATTCATGTGGAGGGATCTGCTAACAAACAAAGACACGTCTACCCAATCACATCACTACAGTCATGGCCAAAAGTTTTGAGAATGACACAAATATTATATTTTCACATGATCTGCTGCCCTCTGGTTTTTATGTGTGTTTGTCAGATGTTTTTATCACATACAGAAATAGAATTGCATTCATATTATGAGTAACAGAAGCTTATATTGACAGTTAGAATGAGTTAATGCAGCAAGTCAATATTTGCAGTGTTGACCCTTCTTCTTCAGGACCTCTGCAATTCTCCCTGGCATGCTCTCAATCAACTTCTGGACCAAATCCTGACTGATAGCAGTCCATTCTTGCAGAATCAATGCTTTAATTTTGTCTGAATTTCTTGGTTTTTGTTTGTCCACCCGTCTCTTGATGATTGACCACAAGTTCTCAATGGGATTAAGATCTGGGGAGTTTCCAGGCCATGGACCCAAAATCTCTATGTTTTGTTCCCTGAGCCATTTAGTTATCACCTTTGCTTTATGGCAAGGTGCTCCATCATGCTGGAAAAGGCATTGTTGAGCGCCAAACTGCTCTTGGACGGTTGGGAGAAGTTGCTCTTGGAGGACATTCTGGTACCATTCTTTATTCATGGCTGTGTTTTTAGGCAAGACTGTGAGAGAGCCGATTCCCTTGGCTGAGAAGCAACCCCACACATGAATGGTTTCAGGATGCTTTACAGTTGGCATGAGACAAGACTGGTGGTAGCGCTCACCTCTTCTTCTCCGAATAAGCTGTTTTCCAGATGTTCCAAACAATGGAAAAGGGGATTCATCAGAGAAAATTACTTTACCCCAGTCCTCAGCAGTCCACTCCCTGTACCTTTTGCAGAATATCAGTCTGTCCCTGATGTTTTTTCTGGAGAGAAGTGGCTTCTTTGCTGCCCTCCTTGAGACCAGGCCTTGCTCCAAGAGTCTCCGCCTCACAGTGCGTGCAGATGCACTCACACCTGCCTGCTGCCATTCCTCAGCAAGCTCTGCACTGTTGGTAGCCCGATCCCGCAGCTGAAACACTTTTAAGAGACGGTCCTGCCGCTTGCTGGTCTTTCTTGGGCGCCCTGGAGCCTTTTTGGCACCAATGGAACCTCTCTACTTGAAGTTCTTGATGATGCGATAGATTGTTGACTGAGGTGCAATCTTTCTAGCTGCAATACTCTTCCCAGTTAGGCCATTTTTGTGCAGTGCAATGATGACTGCACGTGTTTCTTTAGAGATAACCATGGTTAACAGAAGAGAAACAATGATGGCAAGCACCAGCCTCCTTTTAAAGTGTCCAGTGGTGTCATTCTTACTTAATCATGACAGATTGATCTCCAGCCCTGTCCTCATCAACACCCACACCTGTGTTAATGGAGCAATCACTGAAACCATGTTAGGTGGTCCTTTTAAGGCAGGGCTGCAATGATGTTGAAATGTGTTTTGGGGGATAAAGTTCATTTTCTAGGCAAATATTGACTTTGCAAGTAATTGCTGTTAAGCTGATCACTCTTTATAACATTCTGGAGTATATGCAAATTGCCATTAGAAAAACTGAAGCAGTAGACTTTGTAAAAATTAATATTTGTATCATTCTCAAAACTTTTGACTGTAGAGCACATCATGTGACCGTCTAATGTCACAAAGGTCCTTACTAAATATTCGTTACCACCAAACATCAGGAAATACGGAATCGTGGAGAATCGAAGATTTCCTGAAATTCGGATCGAATCGCTCATCTCTACTCAATAGGGGTGTATATATATATATATATATATATATAGCGATTTCCCCAGAGTAGTATTGTAGTCTATGGGACAAGCAATCTAAAGATTGCAAGGTTAAAGGGATTGTCCAAGCAAAAATGGATAACCTTTTTAACTTTTAAATCAGCCGGGGGCATTGAAAAAATAAAAGAAATTCATACTCACCTGTCCCCAATGCTCCGGTGTCCTCCCGGCATGTCCTGGTTCTTCTGCTCCAGCGGCTTCTCCCGGGTCTCTTCCGGAGTTCCAGTGAAGCTGCTGATTGGTCTCAGCAGCCTCAACAGGCTTAAGGAAGAGGACCCATGATGTCACAAGTAGTGACATCACATGCCATTTGCTGATTGGCTTCAGCGGTCACGTGTTTTTTTCCATTTTGCCTCCCAAAGAAAAAGTAAAGAAAAAGCAATCAAAATGTGAGATATTCTACAAAATGGAATAAAAATGACAACTGTCGCTGCAAAAAAAGACGCCTTACATAGACCCATATACGGAAATATAAAAAAATGACTAGTGTCAGAATATGGCAACTCCAAGAATTTTTTTTTTCAAATTTTGTTACGGTGACTATATAAACTATAAGAACTATAAAAATTTGTTATCGCCATAATCGTACTCATAGGTAACATGTCATTTTGGCTGCAAAGTGAACTCCATAAAAAAAATTTTTTAAATCCCCCTCCATTCAGAATTTTTTTTTTTACAGTACACCATACGGAATATTAAATGATACCACTATGAAGTATAATCTGTCCCACACAAAATAAGCCCTCATACAGCTCTGTGAACAGAAAAATTAAAGAAGGTATGGCCTTTGAAACGTGGGAGACAATAGTCAGTGGAGTGAGACACAATTTTTTGAAAGATCTTGTTCCCAAGATGTGCTCATAGGGGCACAAAAGCAACACAAACAGGTTAAGGTTACCTCTAGTGGATCTGCACTTAGAGCGTATTAGATCATCAACCAGTTCAGGTGCAAGATATTTTGGGTATTCACAACCATTTTTATGACCAATGCAGGTTTCCATTTTTTTTCACTACTTTTACGGGCTCTAATAAAGCAGGGAAACTGGGGTCTGAGGGTATCACCTCAAACAGTTATATCTCAGCCATTATAAAAATATAGAACAGCGGTTTTGGTTTGATGAGATTGTAATTCTACCTGTATTCTTTCCAGAGATATCATCAGTTAAAATGACTGTTAGTAGCAGCTGCAGCTACATATAAATATGCCAATCCGAACTGGGTGTTTAACTGATGATATCTCTGGAAATAACACAGGTAGAACTACAATCTCATCACACCAAAATTACACACACTAAATTTTTAGAATCTTTCATATGACACCAAAGCACAGTTCTATGTTTTATAATGGTATACTGTGTGTGTATATATATATATATATATATATATATATATATATATATATAAGAAATAACTGTTTGAAATGACACCCCAACCCAGACCCAGTTTCCCTGCTTTAATAGAGCCTGTACTCCAGTAAGGCAAATATAGGCCTTATTCACACATCTGCATTTCACATATGTATGGCGGCTGCATTTTTCTCGGACACCGTACGTACCCATTCATTTCATTGTGTTTATTCAGATGTCCTTTTTCATGGATCCTGATACATCACGTAGGCATCACATCAATGAAAATCTATGGGTCCATGAAAAAATTGGATGACGTCTGTGTTTCATCTATTTTTTAAGAACACAGAGACATACAAAATATAGAAAATTAAGCAAAACAAAATATGGATGTGTGAATGGGGAAGGGACCAGGTCCTCTATAAAGGGACTGCTGCTCCATGGGCAGGATCTAGGCTGCTGTATGTCGCACTGGTTATACTATGCAAAATTTGCAAATGAGCAAAGTGGGGTGCTGTCTGTGAAAAGCACAGACTGGCGATGAGGACGTATGAATGGGGTCTAATACAGAAGGGACCAGGTCCTCTATAAAGGGACTGCTGCTTCATGGGCAGGATCTAGGCTGCTGTATGTTGCACTGGTTATACTACGTCGATCTGCAAAGTCAATGGAGACATTCCCATATTAAGTATATTGCCTAACATTAGTGCGTGTTCCTTTATTACTCTAATAGTAAGGGGTGGTAGCTGCAGACAATGAGCATTATATTACACCATTATTGTATTATAGCTTTTCTTTAGAGGGGTTGTCTAGCTGTATGCTATCGATGATCTATCCTTACCTATTATATGCTTCACTGCTAACATTAAAACAATAGCAATCTGCACTAGTTATATCTGTCACACATAGGTGTACGTCAGGTATACTTGTGCTTCCGGCTTGACCAGTTATCTGTTTTCCCTGTAGAAGTTACTATCTCCAGGATCTTTCGGCCAGTTACATCTCCGTCTTACCTTAAGTCTTACTAAAGGTTGCACAAACCTGACATTTTTGGCGGGACCGGAAAACCATCTGAGGGTGGGTTCACACTTCCGCCCAGAGTCTGTCCGCAGCGAATCCGACCTAAATGTCGGAAAAAAGGATAGGGAAAGGATTAGGAAAGGTTTGAGATGCATTGCTTAAAAACCCATTCACTTCTTTGTGCGGGTGTGCAATTGCAGCCTCTGCGCCGTGAAGCCGTTTTTTTCGTTGGAAACAAAGTCGGACATGCAGGATTTTGTTTCCGATTAAAAAAAAACTAAACTACTATATGAACAGAAGCTGCATGCGTCACCCATCCACTTAAGCTAGGTTCAAACAGAGGGATCTGCCACGGATTTGGGAGGAGATTCCGGTCCCAAATCCGTGGCAGATTCTGTCCCAAATCTGCCTCCCATTGCTTTCAATGAAAGGCGGAGACCGCAGCAGGATGCAGAACATATCAACGTTCTGATCGATCTAGCTGCAAATTCCGTGATTCGGGAGTCCCTGCCGATTAGGCCCATTCAACTGGACCTAATCAGCAGAGGAAAGTCACAACGGAATGCAGATGTAGTGGCATCGACATTCTGTTTCGACAAGCCCACGGCCCAAATCCTCTTCATTTTCCACCGTGTGAACTTAGCCTAACATCTTCCTGGGTGTTAGACAGATTATATACTGATGACCTATCCTGAGACCTGATCATGATGCAAGAATCATGACATCACTATAGGACATTATACTTTGTGGAGGGGCCAGTATAGGGCATTAAACTGTGTGTAGGCTCGTTATGGGATATTATATTGCATGAGAACCACTATGGGATATTATACTGTGTGAAGGGTTCACTATGGAACATTGTACAGTGTGGAGGTCTCTACGAGACATTATATTGCATGGAGGGACACTTTGGGATATAATTCTGACACAGGGATCTTCGGGATGAACCGTGGTACCCTTAATTCGCCCCTGGTTGTGGTGAGTTCAGGACAGCTAAGACTTTTTCATGATCCATATGCTGTAAGAGAGGTTGGAGATAATGTAGCCTAAGAATAGAAGCTCTTGACATTCAAATAGACATTTTTCCTGCTTGGTATATAAAGGGTTTTCCCGTTTTTAAAAAGAACAAACATAGATATGATGGGTCTTCTGGTCCTTGAAATCAATCTACATACAAGATAGAAGTCCAGCTCACCAGTACTTGTAGTCCCACTCTGGAAGCGTATATGTCCAAGTAAAAAAGAGAATTAATCCACCATTAAAGACAGCCAAAAAACACGCATGTTCTCAATGTGATGAATTACATCACATACATTACGAGGACAGTATAGCTTGAATTTTGCGTGTTCAGATATATGTTCTGATAATTTCAGTATTTATGCACAAGAAGAATTCTAAGGAATGTGATGTTTCTATACTATATTCCTTGAATGGTTCTTTATACGTCACATAGACGAAGAGTAAGGAGAAGCTTCTGATAATCAAAACATCTCGTGCCGGCCCATACTGGTATATCAAGAAGAAGTCGAAAATAGAATTGGAGCCAGGCCAAAAGAAGTTTAGATTTGTCACTGCTTAACACAGTAGTATCAAAACGGTGACCAAGGAATATTGGTAAAAATAACTTACGAGTCAAGGAATCCTGTAGATCCAGTTGTCATTTTGCAATACATATATAAAAAAGACTGGATGGGGGCAGAAAAAAAAAGGTATTGAAAGGCCAAACGTAACAAGGTAGGAATAAGAGAATGGACAGAGCCAGTGCAGAGGCAGGCACATCCCGTAAGATTTGTTCTTCCTGTGTTCGGACAAAGCGAACCCCTGGTTTGGTCTGAACTTGTTTGGATAGAAATTATTATACTCTGATTGGGCCTCAGCAGTAACATGGGTACGTGACGTCATGATGTTCAGCGTGTCCATGTCAACGCTGAGGCCCGATTGCATGCCTCAGCAGTGACCCCCGGGGCGCATGACATCACAGAAGAGTGCCAGAAGCCGATTCTGGCAGGCTTTTGTGATGTCATCCACCCGGAGGAGGAGGAAGATACAGATCACTGGATGCCGCAAGGAGGTCCAGAATAGGAAACGGAAGGTATAAATGTTTTTTTTATTTTTGTCACCTCCCTTGGGCCTTCTGCTATTATACTCTGGGGTCTATAATAATTTACCAAAGGCAGCCATTTTATTTCGTCCAAGACAAACAACCAAACAATTTGGAATATTTGTGTTGAAGCTGGCTCAGTACAAGCCGATTCACCCATCTCTACTTATTTTAGGAGAAACTGAGGTGAAGTTCAAATAAATGCCTTTAATATGTCTATTCACTTGACCAGACAATTTTCATGGGGACCCCAAGCCCAGCTTTTTGCTTCATTTAATAGGATCTGGCACAGTTGGAATTTTCTAGCTGTCACCATTCCTGAGCAATCAGTGCAGTTAGTTTTGGTGTCTAATATGATAATTAGGTTCTGCACTGTCAGGTGGGCAGTGTCAGAAAGGAACAGGCAAGGGGGTGTGATTCTGAACTATGACATTGCTCTCCTCTGATTGGACAGAGTTAGGCTATATGCACACAACCGTATTCTGCTCTGTGATATCGGAACGGGACGGAGCCCCCCACAGAAATTAATGAATCATAGAAGTCACTCGGATGTCATCTTAGTGTGATCAAGTGCCTTCCGTTACAAAATTGTCACTCATTCAGTCATGAGCATGAGGCCTTAGAGTATCAAAACTCTGAATCACACGCCCTTGCCTGCTCCTGCTTCAGACCACCCACCTGACAGATATCAAGCACCACTGATTGCTCAGGAATGGCGGGGGCTGAAAAAATTCCAACTGTACAATAATCAGTGAAGCGGCGCCTATTAAAACAATGCAAAGCCCTGGAGTTGGCGGAGGTGGTGATAAGTCCTCTTCAAAGCTTTTTTGTCTATCTCAAATATTTATGGCTTATCCATAAGATATGCCATAAATGTCATAGAGATGGCGGTGCCACCTCTAGAACCCATACCTATGTTAAGATTGGGAGTTGGCAAGGCCTGTCTGTTAGCAGCTGTAAATGGAAAGGTAGCCATGCTTGTGTTGCTCTTTCCATTTTTCTTCAAAGAACAACCAAGTAAGTGTGTTTGACTGTTTTCAGAAGTACCATAGAAGTGAATAAAGAGAGGCACGTATGCACAACCACCTCTTTATCCACTGCAGCTGTGGGATTGCGCTTCTTGATGCCTGTTCTCGAGCTAGGTATCACGCTTGGCATCTATAAGACATCTATGGAATATCCCATGAATATGCCTTAAATGGAATGGGATGGAAAAAAAAACTTTCAAAAATACTAACACAACAGTCTTAAAGGGAACTTGTCACCTACATTTGGGAAACTAAACCACCAAAAGGTCCTTATGCACCGGTGGTTAATTATCCTAAATATAGCCATATTAATCATGTCTGTGTAGGGAATAAAAAAAAAATATTCACCTTCTGATGACTGGCCTCAGTTCTGAAATGAAAACAGAGAATAAGTCAGATGAAATTCATTTCTATGACAACGACAAACATTTGTAATGTGCTTTTCCCATGCAAACTCAAAGCACAGGGAACATTGTGGAGTAGGGGAGTTAGTGGCCATACAGGCGCTCATCCCCAACACCCACAGTTGTTTGTACGGGGAGTCAATTTACCTATCAGTATATTTTGGGCATGTGGGAGGAAACTGGAGTATTTGAGACTCTAAACCAGCAGTCCATAAAGAGCTATGTGTCCATAAGATTTAGTGTCCAGAATGTAGGTGATAGGTTTCCTTCATCCTTTATGACTGCTTTTTCATGACTCGCATTGAAAATGGAGTGGGTGGCCGACAATGGTGGGTGATTTCACCAGCTGTGCCCACCAGCTCTATTCATCACAATATTGGACTACTGTTTCCCCCTAGAGTTGCCACAGAGGAAAATCATCACCTTGTCTGCCACAGGGAACATGCAGTCCTATTAAAAAGCAACAAGAGCACTGAGGCTTAACTCTTTGGAGCAATGACAACACCTTGGTTGCTCCAAAGAGCTCATTTACATATTGACAAGAACGGAGATATATCTCGGCAACGGAGGCAGCAATTCACAAGGAGAAAACACTGTATGATTCAGGTGACCCTAACCTATCTATCTGCAAGGCTGGGTTGATATTCTGAGGTCTGGTGACGCTAACCTATCTATATGGAAGGCCGGGTTGATATGCTGGGGTCTGGTGACACTAACCTATCTATCTGCAAGGCCGGGGTGATATGCTGGAGTCTGGTGACACTAACCTATCTATCTGCAGGGCTGGTGTGATATGCTGGTTCTAGTGATACTAACCTATCTATATGCAGGGCTGGGGTGATATGCTGGGGCCTGGTGACACTAACCTATCTATCTGCAGCGCTGGGGTGATATTCTGGGGTCCCATAAAATGAATGCTGTACTAATGTGTGACTGTTGTCTGCTTCAGCTATTGTCACTGCGGCTTTGGCAATAAGCTAATAAGTCACAACTTTGTAACCCTAAAACCTTTATGAAGTGAGACTGACAATAAGAGCAATATATAGAAACCATCTGTACACAGCAATTATTCTCTGGACAAAGCCCCTAACCCACATAGCTGATAGTGCAAGGTATCATTATGTGTACTACTAGTGCCCATCATACATACAACAAACTCACAAGTTCTTCCTGCACTAAACAGATAGCAAATAGTTAGCAAACAAACAGGGCACACAATGCTCTAGACAGGAAAATGACAGCTGTAATTGTCAGCAAGACCCTGTTATATCTACATCAATCCATTAAAGCCATCGATCACAATGGGTTCAATAACTCTGCAGTTTTGGCATCTGAGCAGGGGTGTAGCTATAGCGGGTGCAGAGGTAGCAATCACTATTGGGACCTGGACCCTAAGGGGGCCCCAAAGGTGCCTCTACCACATAAAATATATCACTATTCTAAATGGCACAAGGTAAGTGGTGGCTCCATTACACATTTTGAATTGGGACCCAGGAGCTTCACGTTGTGCCTCTGGTTCTGAGACATATTTCTTGGGGGGTTTAGATAATCAACCAATAATACAGCTTATATGGAGGGCTTTACCCAACTTTCCTAAACACAAACCGCAGATTCAACTGGTCATTTGATTACATGGAAGCTGGGGAATCAGAATGTATTAATACATAAGTTGTCTGACAACCTTGGTGCTGTATTTTTCGTCATATTTGTTGTCATTTAGCTTTCCCAATATTATGTGACCTCATAAAAAGTCAACAGCTCTCTCTCTCCCCCTTTCTCTCTATGTTTTTCTCCCTCTCTCTTTACCTCTTCCTCTCTCTTTCTCAAGCTCTCTCCATCTATCTCTCACTCTTCTCCTCTGTCTCTCTCTCACTCTCTCTCCATCTATCTCTCACTCTTCTCCTCTGTCTCTCACTCTCTCTCCCTCTCTATCGCTGTGATCCCGGTATAATCACATATAAAAATTGTTGTCCAGGCAGCGTCAGGCACTAGTAATGGGAACTTCAGCTCTTTTCAGTGAGCTGGAACATTTGGATCCGCTCCCAATAAATTATTACTGTCTATGATGGGTAGACATTCAGACACCTCCATCCCATTTTAGCCTAATAGCATGCTACTGTGAGCCACAGGATGTCATAATATTAGGTTAAAAGGAGGCTGAGTGACCCATTTGAAGATGGGGATAGGGGGTGGGGTTAGCAATTAAGGGGGTGGGGTTAAGCAAGCTGTTGGCTCTGAGCCAGGAGTCGACTCTGGTTATCCAATTCAAAGAGCCGGGTCATAGTCATGTCAGATTGTTAGCAAATGACACCTCATTATTAGGCACTACATATATACACACGTGGACAAAATTGTTGGTACCCTCGTTTAATGAAAGAAAAACCCACAATGGTCACAGAAATAACTTAAAAAAGCCAGACTGGAATTTGCCAAACTACATGTTGACAAGCCACAAAGCTTCTGGGAGAATGGCCTATGGACAGATGAGACAAAAATCGGAATTTTGGCAGACACACAGCTCTAGTCACAGATGGAAAAATGAAGCAACTTGAAAGAACACTGTCCCTACTGGCATGGCCTAGTTCTGGGGCTGCTTTGCTGCTTATGGCACAGGGTGTCTTGAATCTGTGCAGGGTACAATGAAATCTCAAGACTATCAAGGGATTCTAGAGAGAAATGTGCTGCCCAGTGTCAGAAAGCTTGGTCTCAGTCACAGGTCATGGGTCTTGCAACAGGATAATGACCCAAAACACAGCTAAAAACACCCAAGAATGGCTAAGAGGGAAACATTGGACTATTCTGAAGTGGCCTTCTATGAGCCCTGACCTAAATCCTATTGAGCATCTTTGGAAGGAGCTGAAACATGCCGTCTGGAAAAGGTACCCTTCAAACCCGAGACAACTGGAGCAGTTTGCTCATGAGGAGTGGCCAAAATACCTGCTGAGAGGTGCAGAAGTCTCATTGACAGTTACAGGAATCGTTTGATTGCAGGGATTGCCTCAAAAGGTTGTGTAGCAAAATATTAAGTTAAAGGAACCATCATTTCTGTCCAGGCCTGTTTCATGAGTTTTCTTTTTTTTTAAATTCTGTTGAAGCCTGGTTGAAAAGCAATGTCTGACTTTCATTTGTTCATTTTCAGAGAATTTTTCTATATTATTACTTTTGTCAGATTCAAGTTATTTCTGTGACCATTGTGAGTTTTTCTTTCATTAAACGAGGGGTACCAACAATTTTGTTCATGTGTGTGTGTATATATATATATATATATATGTATATATATATATATATATATATATATATATATATATATATATATATATATATATATATATATATATATATATATACACACACACACAGGTGCATCTCAATAAATTAGAATATCTTTGAAACGTTTATTTCTTTCAGTAATTAAATTAAAAAAGTGACCTCCTATATTTTCTAGATTCTTTACACACAGAGTCTTCTATTTCAAGTGTTTTATTTCTGTAAATGTTGATTATGGATTACAGGTAATGAAAACCCAAATCTAAGAAAATTAGAATATTGTAAAAAAGTTCAGTATTGTAAATTCAGTGTCACCTGCCAAGGTTTCCTAAGCCTGTAAATGGTCCCTCAGTCTGGTTCAGTAGGACACACAATCATGGAAGACGCTGATTATGAATTGTATTACTGAATTACTGAAATGAATGAACGTTTTAAAAATATTCTAATTTATTGAGATGCTCCTGTACAACATCATGTACTGAGATAGTTCCTGGAAGGCTTATCTGATGTGCAGTAGACGTCTTCCCCAGGCTGTACAGGCTTCTAAGAACTAAGAACAATGCACAAATACTTAGGTATCTTCTAGAAGATTCTGAGTTATGTTCTGTCTATGGATAGACAGTTGATATTTGTGTAAGGAACTAAACAAACAGCATAAGCATCCATGAAGCTTATTGTCATTGTATAATACTACACCACTTGACAATAATAACACAAGGCACCAAACAACTTAAAAACTCTTTTAGGCTGAAGCTCCATGTTGTTGTTTTTTTGAGTGAAACCCAAAAGGAATGGGAAATATATAGGTAGTTCTTATACTTCTCCCTTCTGCACAATCCACTCCTGGCTTTGGCTCAAAAAACTGCTGCAAAATCCGCAACAAAAAAAGCTGGGCCTTAGCCGTAGACTAAAGCCCCATATAGCAGAAACACAGCGTTTTTGGCAATGGAAAAAATGTTGTGTTTCACAGTACCAGCAAAGTGAATGAGATTTTATTAATCTCATCCAAAAACAAAAACTGTGGAAAAGCTGCGTTTTCAAAAACAAGTATGTGTTTTTGAAAAACACAGCAAGTTAATTTTACTTGCGGAAGCACAAGCGGTTGCCCTATATATTTAATTGGGGAAAAGAAAAACGCATAGAAAAATGCTATGTGTTTTCACTGCCTTTTTTCCTCAGCATTTGTTTAGCTGCCTTTTGCTATTTGGGGCTTTAGGCTAAAAAAAACAAATAAATAAATAAATAATAAAAAACTCAACAATGCAGAGTAGATGAATGTTGCCACACAAAGCTTACAAACCAACAAAATATAATAAGGGGGGATTTATTAAGGGGACTTTCACACTAGCATTCTGAACGTCTATTACTCTCATCTGTCATAGGATGAGAGCAACAGACTTTAAAGAGGACCTCCAACAATTCAGGTTCTTAGACTTTTTGAATAGTTCCACTGATTCCATCACAGTTGGAATTTTCTCTCTAGCCCAAACCATTCGGAAGCAATAAGCGTAGTTAGCTTTGGTGTCTCATGTGGTATTTAGGCTCTGTAACGTCAGAGGGGTGGTGTCAGGCAGGGGGCGTGATTCAGAGCTCCAATCAGAGGCAGCCATTGTCAGAGCTCAGAATCACATCCCTTGTCTGCTCCTGCCTGACACTGCCCTCCTGATATAGCATATCAGGCACCAAAACTAACAGCACTGATTACTCAGGAACGGTGGGGGATAGAGAAAAATTTAACTGTACCAGAATCAGTGGAGCAGCATGTAAAGAACTTTAACAGTGATAGAGTGGCAGACTGAGGTGGGGCCTCCTTTCATCTGTGTCCGTTTCCATTGACTCTAATGTAAGCAAATGACGGGCACTTTCTTCCATCATGTTTGTAGCAGAAGAAAAAGTCCTGCATTCAGGACTTTTCCTCCATCAGAAAAGTAAAAACAAGACGGAAAAAAGCTTCTGTCATGTTTTCTAACAGGCACAAAAACAAAACAAAAGCACTGAGCAATGCATAGTACGTTACACTTAAAGATGCAGATCACACACAAAGAGCAAGTGGCTCCTCACCTTCAAAGGTTGTGTGTCACAACCAACTTAATGAACAATATTGGATCACAGTAGGAGGTAAAACATGGGATTGCAGCAGTCACGATGCATCACCAGAGGAACGGTGAAGGAGAAATGTGAACAAAAGGACCAAAGGACAGGAACTGCACAGATCCAAGGGTAATTTTTAAAATTAATTCTATTATTCCAGAAAATACAAATCGAACACACAACGCGTTTCGGGTGTTAGGTACCCCTTTTTCAAGTGTGTATGACTCTAAAAAAGAACATCAACATAAGTACCTGTAAACATAATCCGATATGATAAAATAGCTATCCCCTTCAAGGGTAAGGGTCAACCACAATTAGCATAATTAACGTAAATCACCAGAAAATGAACTTAAGTAGTCTCAATGGTGGTATATGCATACTACTGTATACAGGGCAACTTAATACAAACAAGAGTGCAGAGTACATCCAATGTCATCAAATAATCAAGAACACATCCAAACCTTAAAGCATCAGGGTTTTCTAACATGAGAGTGAATGCACATGGGCACCAGACAGAGGGTGCGCTGTCTATATTCTATGATTAATGTCCGTTGCTCTCATCTTATGATGGATGAGAGCAATGGACATTGATAGCAGTAGTGTGAAACTACCCTAGACCAGACGTATTGTATGCCAGTCTTAATCAACTCACCAGTGGGGTCTGAATTATCGAAAGAAAGAAATTAAAACTATGCCAGTCAGGAATTAGTCTAGATTTCCAGTCTTTCTAACGAAACTCTCAAAAAAAGCATTGTACCTTATTGTCTTTACAAATAAAAACATCCACCATCGGAGGCTGTAGCAGGCTGTCTCAGTGGTCTGCTCTGCACATATAACAAAACAATGTAAAAACAGTGCAAACATATCAGCAGTGTCCACTGGGATGCTGCAGAGGTGGGTCAGTTTTTCCAAGAATAATCATTTGGAGGGAGGCAGCGTTTGTATAAAAACCTGCAAAATTGCTTTGAAGGCTGTTGCTACATATTGTAGAAGCTTTCTGCTCCCTCTAGCACACCTATGTTCAGATGGGTCTATACAAATACCACCCATTGGGGACCAAGGGGAACAAAGTTTGTAAGATGTTCTAAGGGAAGGGACCTGACCACAACCCAAAATCTCTGACTCTCCGGGCAAGACCATAGGTAGTGACATATACTCAAGTGAACAAAATTGTTGGTACCCCTCGTTTAATGAAAGAAAAACCCACAATGGTCACAGAAATAACTTGAATCTGACAAAAGTAATAATATATAAAAATTCTATGAAAATGAACAAATGAAAGTCAGACATTGCTTTCCAACCATGCTTCAACAGAATTTTTTAAAAAAAGAAGACTCATGAAACAGGCCTGGACAGAAATGATGGTTCCCTTAACTTAATATTTTGTTGCACAACCTTTTGAGGCAATCCCTGCAATCAAACGATTCCTGTAACTGTCAATGAGACTTCTGCACCTCTCAACAGGTATTTTGGCCACTCCTCATGAGCAAACTGCTCCAGTTGTCTCGGGATTGAAGGGTGCCTTTTCTAGACGGCATGTTTCAGCTCCTTCCAAAGATGCTCAATAGGATTTAGATCAGGGCTCATAAAAGGCCACTTCAGAACAGTCCAATGTTTTCCTCTTAGCCATTCTTGGGTGTTTTTAGCTGTGTGTTTTGGGTCATTATCCTGTTGCAAGACCCATGACCTGCGACTGAGACCAAGCTTTCTGACACTGGGCAGCACATTTCTCTCTAGACTCCCTTGATAATCTTGAGATTTCATTGTACCCTGCACAGATTCAAGACACCCTGTGCCAGATGCAGCAAAGCAGCCCTAGAACATAACAGAGCCTCCTCCATGTTTCACAGTAGGGACAGTGTTCTTTTCAAGATATGCTTCATTTTTCCGTCTGTGAACATAGAGCTGATGTGCCTTGCCAAAAATTTCGATTTTTGTCTCATCTGTCCATAGGACATTCTCCCAGAAGCTTTGTGGCTTGTCAACATGTAGTTTGGCAAATTACTTTTGTCAGATTCAAGTTATTTCTGTGACCATTGTGGGTTTTTCTTTCATTAAACGAGGGGTACCAACAATTTTGTCCACGTGTGTATCTCATTTCAATTGTGGCCATGGTTATCATGGCCACACTTAGGGCAATTAGCAGTATTGTAATGTCCCATATGGTAACCCTTGTGTGGGGATAGGTAGGACCTATGCATAATACAGATGGTCATTTCAATGAACCATGCTGTTGGTAAGGTCTTGCTTGTAGTAATATTGGTAAGTCCTTTGAAGGATTAGTGCAGTGGCTCAGCCCATTAATTTCTGAGAGTAGTCTAGCTTAGGAAGGTAAATCCTGTATAATTGGAATAAGTAACCCTGTGAGGGACCAGAATATAGTAAATCCCTTCCCAGTGCCCCGTTTATCCAAGGTAGGGCAGAACTCCTGTCTATAGTATTCTATGGTTGGGTGCAGTATGGTTTCAAATACTGGTGTCTGTAGACTAGGGATGGAAGGCCCATGTTGGGGGATGGTTTCCCAGAATGTGCTTTCTAGTCTAGGGAGCCCACACTTCTTCCATAACTGACACTGCAAAGCACATACTGAGAAACCACCCCACAACATGGGCCTTCCATCCCTGGTCTACAGACAACAGTATTTGAAACCATACTAAACATTTGCCTGGCAAAGGGTAATATCCCGAAACATTGCATTATTATTAATTATGAACATAGTCAAGCAGTGTTAACCAAGCATCACTTTAATAAATGACATGAAGCATAACCGCTCTGGAGTGCTGTTCTACTTTCTTGGATATATATAAGGGGAGGTGGTCAGCCCCACATGGAACCTGCACCCAACCATAGAAAACTATAGATGGGAATGCTGTTCTACTTTCTTGTCTTCTTCCCAGTGCCCCATCCCAATCTTGGGTAATATCTTAGCTGCATAACAAAGAACAAAGAAGGACAAAGAAGGATACCTCTTAAGTATTTATACCTAGAATATTAGCTTTCATATGACACGAGAACCACTTTTCTAGGTGGTATAACGATAGAGACAAAGCCAATTGAAGTGCTCCTACCATTCAGTAACTAGATCTCTACCATACTGGCAATATACAGTGAGTAGGGGAATACAGGACAGACTCTCCCTGGTAGTGAATTGCGAGGAAAAACTTTAGAGACTGTTGATTAAGTTGTGTACAACTTTATATAAAAACATAATTTACAAGAATTTTTGTAAGTTATTGGAAATGAACTATAGGAAAACAAGACTATGGTGGCATCATTGAGATATTTTGGAACATTTAAAGGAGTTGACCATTTTTTGAAGATCTAGCGAAACATGCTGTAACTGTCCTCCTTGGCTAAGTGTCACCCCCTGTTATGTGCATGTCCTCCATCAGCAACCTCCATTGAACTAGATTCCCTTGCCATGTGCAATGTAACTCAGCGGAGGTGCACGGGCTGGTCACATGACCCTCTATCAGCAGCCATGATAGAACCAGAGTGTAGTACAGTCAGAGGAGGAGGTTGTACACATAACAGGGGGCGGCACTTAGCAAAGGAGGACAGCAGTACATAGTGGCTGAGACACTATATTGGTATGTAACCTGCAGTGCACTTTACAGCAGGTTTAGATCCCTCTTTAGAATACGGCCAACCACTTTAACTGCTTTTCCTTGTGGTAATCCTATTGAATCACAATGTGCCCTCTTCTTCTCCTGTACAGAACAATGGTTTATACTTATATAAGGCACCTATATAATGTAGCCTCCATTTAAGCAGATTAACTGCTAAGTAACCAAACAAAAGTTTCTGTTTCAACCAACCGAAATTGATCAGACTGGATCAGAATGGATGGAAACCTTTTCTTTTCTAATGACTAATAAGAGTCCAGGCTTATCATCACTTCAGTCACAATGCTACATGTATGCCTCTAGTCTGTGCCAGTTACTGCACTGGTTACCCATCCACCATAAAATACACATTCCCCTCCAAAGATCTTAGCACTGCACCTTCCTATATCTCCTCCCTCATTTCTGTCTACTACCCTACCTGTCCTCTTTGTTCTACCAGTGATCTAAGGCTAACAACCTCTGTAATCCAAACCTCCCACTCCAATCTCCAAGACTTTTTTCAAGCTGCACCACTTCTCTGGAATGCTCTACCGCCGGCAGTCAGATTACTACCCAATATATGCACAGTTTCAAACATGCCCTCAAAAACATATCTCTTTAGGTTCCATTGAAATAAACACCCCCATTCCCCAGCGGTCAGATCCCCAACAGTCTGCAGCTTCACCCCTATCCTGTGGATAGGGGGTAAGTTGCTAAAATGGAAAAAAAAAAACATTGAGTGGGCATTGTCTATTGAGAACACTGCTTAATTGTAAGTTTCTGAAAAGAATATCAGCAGTTAGACATCAGTCACACTATGACAATGACAAATTCCTTGAGTGATATGAAGCGGTTATTGTGTCAGACAGTTACCACGGAGAGATGCAATATAAATACAGACAGGAAAGTGGCAGAGTAAAGCAGTCTACCAGCAGAGCAAGACGTACACCTGTCATCTCCAAAAACCTCAAAGTCTGGTCACTGACATAGCGTCGCAGCCAGGTAAGCGGATAAGAACTGGAAGAGACAGCTAAGACAATATACAAAAATGTATAATTAATGATGTAATGTGAATTATTATAGAATATTGCAGATAAATAAATAGATAATGATAGATAGATAGATAAATAGATAATGATAGATAATGATAGACAGATAGATAGATAGATAGATAGATAATGATAGATAGATAATGATTGATTGATAAATAGATATATATAGATAAATAGATAATGATAAATAGATAGATAGATAGATAGATAGATAGATAGATAGATAGATAGATAATGGCAGATAGATAAGTGATGACAGATAGATGATGGATAGACAGATAATTACAGATACATGGATAGATAGATAGATAGATAGATAGATAGATAGATAGATAGATAGATAGATAGGCTTGAGAAAGGTCCAGGTATTTTGGGACCGAAACGTCGCATATGGAATAAACCCACAGTAATTATCACTTTTTCCTAAATATTGGAGTGCTGTCTTTTTTGTAATTTGTAGATAGATAGATAGATAGATAGATTACTTTTAGATATTACATTTTATGTATGTTCTGCACCAATAATGTAATAATTTTGATAATGTAATTGATAAATGATCTGCATTTATAATATTGATAGCATAAAAATATCTATCCTATCTGAATAATATACGTCTGAGTATTAATAAATATTACCTTTCATATACCCTTCATTTTCTTTATCATAAATCTAAGGCTATAAGTAAAGCAAAATAACTAATTAAAAATAAAAAAAATAAACATAAGGCTACGTTCACACCTGTGTTGGAGTCTCCTGCAAGTCTGACTTTTTCATCTGGTGATTTCAGTTTAAAATAATGGACACCTGACGGATCCCATTATAGTTAATGGGGTTTGTCAGGCTCCCTATTTGACCACTGTTATAGTGATCTACCTTTGTATTGTTCTGGTCCTCTGACGGAGAAGTTGACGCTCGTGTGAACCTAGTATCAGATGTTTTTTGTGTATTTTTTTATCTTCGCTTTCACACATAGCATTGTTTGTCAGTAATTTACTGGTGTGTTATTTGCTGCGGTGGCCAGCAGGGTTGTATATCTGCAGGTTTGCTTCAATTGATCTGGTTCTCTTACCAGATAAAGATACTGATAGGACTGATAGGGTTCAGTGATTTCCTATAACACTAGCCCTGGTGTGAGACAGGGAAATAAGATGAGTGATCTGTGTACAGCGCTGTGGAACATGTTGCTACTATACAAGCAACAAGAAAAAATTAAATTAGAAATTTTAAATGTAATGTGTGATTTTTTTGACATTTTTGTCAAGATTTCACAGCAATTTGGTGTTTTCAGCATAGTCTTGGAGTGTCATTTTTCCCATTTATTCCAAGTTGAAAAAATCATATGCAAATTTTGATGTGCTATATAGCTAAAATTTCTTTAATCTGGGACAAATAACATTTTGTAGGTTCCAGATTATCAAATATTCTGGATTATTAGTCAGTGAATGGTCTGTAGCTAAATCTCACTTAAAAGGATATAGAACATTCTCAAAATTAAATGTTGATACAAAAACGTAACACAAAATCTGCTATTATTACTTTAATAATTTCTTTCCATTGCTAAGTTTTTTAAAGCAAAGGAGGCTTAGGCTAGGTTCACATCTGCGTCGGACCACTAAAACAGCAGATAC
This sequence comes from Leptodactylus fallax, assembly GCA_947044405.1. Classification (NCBI taxonomy): domain Eukaryota; kingdom Metazoa; phylum Chordata; class Amphibia; order Anura; family Leptodactylidae; genus Leptodactylus; species Leptodactylus fallax. The sequence continues at coordinate 88,555 of CAMRHE010001066.1, read as the reverse complement.
ACACAGACATATAGTCAATGGGGTCTGCCGAGTTTCTGTCGGGTGTCCGCCATTTTCATACTGAAACCAGCAAAGAGAACGCAGGACTATTCTCTCCACTGATCTTTGCCCGACAGACTCCAGCGCAGATGTGAATTTAGCTTTAGGATATGTTTACACAGCAGTATTTGCCATTGATTTTTTTAGGTGGATTCAGCCTCAAAATCAACGCTAGATTCCACCTTCAATCTTCCTACTATTGTATTCAATTGGAAGTAAATATCAAAGCAGAACTCTGAAAAAAATCTTCCAGATTCTGGAACCTGCTGATCGGGCCCATTCATGAGAGTCTAATCAGTGGCGAAAGTTACATCACAAAAGTGCAGAAAGTGGAGAGGAATTTGAGGAAGAAGTCTACCCAATTGGTTTTTTTCTGCTCTGTCTCCTGCTTTTACTTTTACTCTAGATCTTCTGGATTATCCAATCTGAATTAGCCTTGTTTTTCAGAAAAAAAAAAGCACTTTTTGTAGTGTTTCATGGTGTTTTTTGTTTGGGTGTCCTGATATGACATTATAGTCTATGGTAATATATAAAATGCAATGCAAGTCAATGTCCTCATATATTAGAACTAACAGGAAAATTGTCTTTCTTGGCCATGACAACCAACTAGAGACCAATTTTATTTTTCCAGAGCAGTTTAAAGGGGGCTGTGCCGGACTTCGAAAACATGGCTGCTTTCTTCTCAGGAAGTGACATCATGTCCGTTGGTCACATGGCCATGCTGCACCTCAGTACCATTCATTTTAATAGGACGGAGCTTTGGCATTGCCATGTGACCAACGGACGTAAGGTCATTTCCTGAGAAGAAGAAAGCAGCCATGTTTTCGAAGTCCTGCACATCCTCTTTAAGCAATGAAAGCAGAGCTCTGGTTGTGATAGACAACAAAGATTGTCTTACTGTTAGAAAATTTTCAGGACCAATGCGTTTTGGTTTGTGTTGTTTTGGTGGCTATTTTTTGTGACAGTGACATTTTATTCAAATTGTAGCATGGTGTTGTTTCTGGTGTTTTTTTCCCCCCAAAAAAGGCTTCTCTACAGGACTAGAAACAATTATGTACAGAAAATAAAACAATGACATCAAATTTCAGAGAGTTTTTTTTTTCAACAATTTTTTAAAAACACTGAAAACAGTGTGTGTGGAGGAGACCTTAAAGGAATGTCAAAGACGTTGATGCTTCTTGCTTGGGTTGCTCATTAGAAAACCAGGTCTGTTGCTTGCCTGCAGCTCCATGAATGGGATGTAAATCTTAAGAAGTTCCTTTGTTTAGAGCAAGGTCTGTTTGGTTACCAAGGAAGGACTAGAGTAATGAAGTGACCTTTCTGCCCAGGTCAATGGGTCATTTTACTAGTTTCTTTTAAACTTCCATTTGGTCTAAAATTACTTGAATAATTTAATTATTATTTTTTTTAATTATTATGATTTTTTTTTTTTTTTATAAATTTTAAAAAATCACATGGTTCTCAGTTCTTAGAGGGGAATACCTCATTGAGCAACCGTATCTCAAAAACAGAGTGACTGCAAAGAGTGTCTCTTCTTCTGGAGGACCCATAATACATGGACAGCCCTTAGATTTTAAAGAGAACTGTGTAATACTTAATTTGCCCTGTGGTGGCACTGCGGGGAAATTGAGTACATGTTCTCAGGTTCCTCCACAGATTAATGCTGATTGCTGGACAGCAGGATAACTTATGATCAGCTTATTATCAGGGATCCTTCTGACAACAAAATAATTAAAGCTGACAACCCGTATAACATTCCTTCCCATGTGTAGACCAAAGTCATGGCTCTCCAGTTAAAAAAAAAAAAAAAAAAAAGGATCACCAGTGTACTCATCTACTGTTAATTGTTAGACATGGCAAAGACGAGGGCTTCAAACAAAGTTCCCGCTCAGTATCGGAATGGGCATCATAACCACCAGGTCTCTGCTGTTTCCCACAGCAGAGATTTGGTGACAAAGCCTGTCATGATGGCGGGCATTTCTTCAGATTCCCTGGTCAATTGCGACCTAAGCTACTGAATTGCCTAGAGGCAACATGTAATGGAAATTAATGGATTTTACAATAAACTGCAATACATTATTATTTCAGTATTTTGTATGGGTGATGAAACCCCCACCCAATAGGGTTCTACTCCCCAGGGGTTTAAAAAATACAAATAAAAAACAAATTAATATAAAACTAATCCACCCCCCCAAAAAAATTAAAATTGCCCCCCCTTTTCCTACATCACATATATAAATAAATGAACAAAAATGAACAGTAGATATCCCGAACTCCAAAAATTCCTGAACTCTAAAAATATTTAATTCATATGGTTCAGTGGGAAAAAAAAGAAATGGCTGAATTGTTGTTTTTTCATTCTTTCCTCTCCCCAAACAAATTAAATAAAAAGTGATTCCTCAAAATGATAAAAACTACAACTTGCCTCACAAATAAAAGGCACCTTACACAACTCTATATACAGAACTGTAAAAAAGTCACAGGCGTCAGAATATTCATTCCCGAGTGTATGACCACAGCAGAACTAAGGACAGGCCATCAATCTTAGCAACCGGATTACCTCTTTAAGGTAGCAATGGATGCCTGTGCAGCTGTATGTAGTACACGTGTGGTATGACCATCCTTGTCACAATACCTCCTTATCCTCTGGAATCTCCACCTGCCCCTTACTGTAGCTTTCTATAATGTAATGTAAATCCCTGGTCTCCTTCACTAATCTCCAGTATAGTAATTACCCTAAGACTTGATGGAACGTCTCCTCCACCACTAAGTACAAGTCGTACTGGCCAGTGTTAGCCGGGAATCCATCTCAAGTCCCTATAGCAAGCCCTAATGAATTCGATTTTCCTCCCTGTATATATTTGGATGTTCTGTCACTGCTGGAAATGCCCCTATTAGCACTAGTGTGTGGCCTGAGGGGGCCACCGTGGCTGACAGGGGATGAGCAGGATGTACTGCCATTCTTTACTGCAGGGGTCAGCATATAGTCAAATATACGCTGTCTGTCCCCTCGCTATGCACTTACAATATGATTTTTACATCATCATCAACATGTGTCAAAAGTCATTTCACCTGCCTATTGTCAGGTAAGATTAGTGATCAGAGGGAACTGCTATATATCAGACTGAACTTGCTATATACCGTAGTACCGCCAGCACACTGTAAAAACAATATACGGTACATTATAGTGCAGAACTAGAAGTGTCACACAATGTAAATACCACCCTATGGTGCTCAAATAATGCTAACATACAGTGGGGAGAATTTATTAAGACCGGCATTCTGTACGTCAGTCTTAGGCCTCCTGCACATGATCGTAGTTTTTATCCGCAATTGCAAATCCAAAATAGCAGATAAACTTATGGTCCCATTCCTTTTGATAGGCCCGAAACACATGCAATTTTTGCAGCCATGTGTCCATGCCATATTCAAGGACCGCAAATTATGAAGCATATCCTATTTTTGGCCACATTTGTGGCACAGACCAGTGTAGGGGATCGTACAGCATCCGTGGTTGTGAATGACATACTAATGCCATGCAGACGTGTCTTTTGGTGGATTAGTATTAGCGGACCGTAAATCCACTACGGTCGTGAGCAGGAGGCCTTAATAAAGTCATCAACTGGCCAAAGGCAGGCCTGGATTATGAAGAAGCTCCGACCCCTTAATAATTTAGGCACAGTCCCTTGCGCCAGAATGGAAATCTACATCAGTCAGGAACAGGCGTAGATTTGTGGTGTAACTCACAGCGGCTTTGTGGCGTGAGTTCTAGTAAATTATTTCAGGCCAAGGCGTCTGTGACCCGTCTTGATCTCAGCTCCGATTCTGCCACTCGAGCAGGTTGCAAAAAGGACAATGTGGCACATCCTTGGTGTAAGAAAGGGTCGTGTGCCAAAGATGCAACACATTTACACCCATGAACACCAGAAAACTGGCGTAGATGACTTGGTAGATTCCTCTAGTGGCTGCGTAACAGTCCCATAACAGTAAGGCTGATGTGCCTGCTGTGACCGCACATACCACACGTCCCTCTTGGTCTGTTGTTTCCAGACGCCTCTTGTGCCTCACGTTTGGGTAAAGCCAGGTTCTAGTTTCTAAGTCTGTAGTGATTATTTTCAACCACTAGGGGAGTGCTCAGGAAAATGAGACTGTTGTACGGAAAGACGTTCCACATGTTCTTAGAACATACACTGAATACAGACGTGTGTGGATGGGAGCCTGTCATCTGCGAGATGGAGGCTACGACTGCATTATGTGAACTGATTCACCTCCGTATTGGACTTTATCCACTGAGCATTCGCCGGACCATGTAGTGTTTTTGAGAAGGAATGTAATTCAGACCTCAAGAAAAAACTAATATCATATACATGATCAAAAAACAATCCAAGGAATAAGTGAAGACTATATAGCAGTGTATAACTGGAAGGAGGTATGAGAGCACCATATGGGGAGAGTATATAGATGTAGCAGAGTTATCCCAAATATCTGCAATTGGTTAAACTGCTGCAGTGTGATATTAAGCTGTAACCAATTGCAGAAATTCGGGTTAACTCTGCTACATCTGTGAATATTTCTTTGTCCAAAGTTCCTACAAGCCCCATTCTGATGAATGGGACAGTTTTAGAATTTCTGCACTAAAGTTGCGTGTGTGAATATACTCTAAGTTTGTATTATACTAGAGAAGGGCGAATCGCACAAGCCGGGTTCAACTCAAATATCCCAAATTGTTCGTTTTTTAACAAAACCAAATAACTTGGGATTCGTCTTGGACGAACTGAAATGTCCACTGCAACATACATTGCGGTAAATTATTACCCCAGAGTATAATAGGTGGAGGCCCAGGAGAGGTGACAAAATTAAAAAACATTTATAATCACCTTCCGCTACCTCTTTTGGGCCTCTCTGCAGCGTTTGGTGCTCTGTCTCTGCCTCCTCGGTGACATCATGATGCTTGGCACGTCCATGTCACCTCTGAAGAGACCCCACAGTATAATAATTTCACTTCCGGTTCTATCTGAACAAGTTTGGATCAGAAACCAGAGGATCGTGTCGTCCGAACCCGGGACAAAACGAATCTTCAGTGGTTCGCCCCTCCCTATATTATACGCTGGAGTGGGGTTACCAACAAAGGCGTAAGTTAAAGCTCTGGAGTGCTAATGCAAAATCTGTAATAGGGCCCCTACCTACCTTGTGTGATCTAGAATAGTAGTATATATTATGTGTTAGTGAGACCTTTGGGCCCCCCATAGGGTCTAGATCCCGATAGTGACTGCTACCGCTGCACCCCTTATAGTTATGCCCCTGGTTGTCAACCATCTGTAGGGCTGAAGCAGTTAGCACAGGGTATTGTATTGTATTTATCACAGTAGATGCAGCTAAAGGATTTCTTTAATCCCCTATAGACATTTTTATATCTTTTAGTTTTCCGTTTTTGGGTTACCAGAAACCTAATTCATTTCAGATAGGAAATTCTCTGCGCAACTTCTAAAACCAAGTATTATAATGATTTACTTACTTTATGATAATGGGGATGACTAAACATGTAAGGACATCCCTGTCTATAGCTTTACAGTATAGAAATCCAGTAATTATACGTATCCCTTGTCGATATCCATCTATAAGCTATATCCTGTAAGTAACCCTTCAGCTGAGGCTTTGCTCTCCTCTGTGAGTGTACAAGAGCTTGTATCATCCATCACACAGTCGCTGTATACATGTATGTAGATGCATATACTGTAGATGTCAGCTTTATACATGACCGCTTATATATTTGCATCTTTGATAGTGTTCTGCATCGTATAAGGTTATATTCACATGCTAAAATTTCTGCGACTGAATACCAGTTTCCTTCTTCTGAATGCACAAGGATTTCTGTAAGCCTCATTCAGTTACAGCTGCAGAAATTTCTGCCGCGTGTGAACAGAGTATGTATTTCACCTTTGGATAGTAAATTGTAATGTTTCCCTTTGTTTTGTGTATCTGCAGCCCCGGCTGGTGGCGAGCACCGACTGCTGGCACCATGTTCCCGGCAGTGATTCTCATTCTTTTAGTGTCCATTCACATTACAGGTAAGTAGTTGTAACCAACCTTCAGTACATTATTGCTACTGTTATTCAACAACAGGATTTCTTGGCTGTTTTATGGAAAAACACCTAGGACTCAGATTTTGCCATGGTGGTCATGCTTATTAGAAATGTCATAGAGGATTCCCCCCCCCTTACCATGGGGTCAGGATTGGCCAGATTTGATCTGAACACGGTGGGTGAGCAGAATCAACTTTGCCTGGCAGTCACTGAAATGAATGTGCACACTTGGCTGAAAAAAAAACTGCATGTCTGTTAGGGGATGTTCACACTACTGTTATGATTATATATCCATTGTGCTGACTCATCATGTTTGTTTACTTTTGTAACGGACGAAAAAGTCCTGCACGCACCCATCAGAAAAGTCACAACCGTGATGGAAAAAAATTCCCCTCTCGTTTTTTTTACATTAGAGTCAATGCAGACGGTCCCCCAGCAATCCGGAGATGGGGCTGAAAGTCCTTGTGAATGGAGCGCCAGTGCACTTACATGAAGTCGTACTCCATTCCCTGCTATGGGGCTGCCAGGACTGTACTCTCCGGCAGCGCCTGCAGCCCAATAGAAGTGAATGGATCGCTGGTCACACAAGCACACGGGTGATTTATTCGCAAGGAAGAAACATGGGGAATTTTTTTTTCCCCCGTTCTTCTGATCGCTGCAATACCTGATAGTTGGACCCCCAGTGACCTGACACTTATGACCGACCCTGTGGATAGGGGATACATGTCCTTAATGGGACAGCCCCTTTAAGGATGTGTTCATACTATTGTTAGAGAAGAATAGTACTGATATACAGTACCGTGCAAAAGTTGTGGGCAGAAATGGCAAAAATGCTGCACATGTGTTAAAGGTGTTACCCCACGTAGAGAACTCCAGGACCTTTCTCCCCCTGCAGGCTGAATGTGGTCGGGACTGGTGGATGGGGATCCTATTTTCTTCAATGGGAGCATCGGAGACAGCTGAAGTACAGCTCTCGGCTATCTCCAGCTCTCCCATTGAAGTGGATGGGAGCGCTGTCCACCATCAGTTCCACTCACATTCAGCCTGCAGTGGGAGAAAAGTCCTGAAGTTTTCTATACGTGGATAACCCCTTTAATGTTAAAAGTGTCAATGTTTTATTTTTGTCAATTAATAAAATGAAGTGAATAAAAAAGAAAGAGAAATGTAAATCCCATCAATATTTGGTGTGACCTTTGCACTTTGCCTTCCATCAGTTCTTCTCGGTACTTGCAGACAGTTTTTGGCAGAACTGGGCAGGGAGGTTGTTCCCGCCATCTTGGAGAACTAAGCACAGATCTTCTGTGGATGTAGGCTTGCTCCAATCCTTCTGTCTCTTCATGTCATCCCAGACAGACTGGATGATGCTGAGATCAGGGCTATATCTGTGGGGGCCGGATCATCACTTCCAGGACTCCTCCTCCAAAGGGCAAAGGTCACACCAAATATTGATGGGATTTACATTTCTCTTTTCTTCAATCACTTCCTTTTGTTAATTGGCAAAAATAAACTATTAAGCCTTCTATTTTTGAAAGCATTCTTACTTTGAGACATTTTCCCCATACCTGCCTAAAACTTTTGCACAACACTGTATATATACAGGTATACATAGCAGCCTGTCAGTTACTGAGGATAGAGGCAGGACAGCCAGAGAGAGATGAGGGGAGCGCCGCCCTTCTGAATACAGCAGACTGATAACTATGGGTCCCCTATACATTCTTTGCGCTGACCCTATCCAAGACGTTACTATTGTATTTTAGCGCAGACACATTTCATCTGTAGAACAATTGCCAGAAATAAGTAAACTAATACCATGCTGGATTCTTTTTAGGTCAGACAGAAAGATAAAAAAAAACACGTAAAACACATTAACCCTGTTGTTAACCTACTAATCCCTTTTCCTATATCACTGACTTTCTTTACAGATGGACAACTCGTGGTCTACCAGATTATGCCAACTCATGGCAGCCTGAACGGAGCAACAAAACTTACAATCATAGGACAAGGTAAGTATACAGCGCTTTACCAATTATACTAACCACATTGGGAAAATTTACAGAAAACTAGAAATAGAAAATACACAAAAAAAAACAAAAAAAACGCTTCCTCCATTCCTCTTCTTCTTTGCTTTGGTCCTAATTTGTCTCTGAGAAATATGTAAGGAAATCTTCTCGCTGTGTCTGGGAAATTGTCTTACAGTCCGTGCCCCAGGCTGTAAGACAATTGGCTGCAGCAGGAGTTTCTCCCCCTCCCGCCAATAAAGGAGCAGGAGCTTTTGGGATTCCTTTACTGCAGACCAAGCAGTAGAGATGTAGCACTCTAACTTTAATCTGATAGCACTCTGCAGCGTGTCAGCCGTCATGGAATGAAGATTTATGGATCTAGAGAGGAAAACAATGTATATATGTGCATGTGATCCCAGAAAGGACTCTCCACATTGGGTTTGGAAGTGTATTAATATAGACTGGAATACTTTGCGTAGATTCCAGATAAGCCACTTATGTTGAGCCTAGAGTGGTAGAGCTAGTTGACCAGAGAGAAAGAAGGGGAAATTGGTAGACTAGTGAAACGAGGATGGAGGGGCACCACTAACTCCATGGAGAAATCAGTCACTGGGCAAGGACATTTTGACCCCAGAACATTCTCTAACACACTGGCCCAAGGTTTGAGAGAAGATCTTTGCATGAACGGAGACGGGGAGAGGTTTCTCATTTGAGGCTGGGGTAGAAGTGTAACCTCTCAATGCAAAATCTGTAACAAGGTCCCCAACTACCATGTGCCATTTGTAATATTCATGACTTCTACACCTATACCTCTGCAGCTACCTTCCAGGGCTGGGATGAGAGAGAGGTATGAGTAGTGTGGGCAATTGAAGCTGGAAAGTTTGAGCAGTATTTTAATGTCACCATATACAGCTTTGACTTTGCAGAAGAATTGTTATGGTCTTGAAAGTGAATATCCATCCTTAAATGGCAAAATTCTGGCACAACCTATTTCAGGATTTAGGAATATTTTTAGTTTTGAAGCTGCTGTAGGGTAGATACTGGGGTCCGATCTCAGCTTGATTTCCTTTGTTATCTCAAGGGGTTTACCTTTGAGACATCCATGGTGATATTTAAGTCGTAACAAAAATCTCCAGAACACATATGGCCACAAATATGGCCAGCATATTCCCGTCAAGATCATCATGTATTGCATCGCAATGGGTAAATCTGTGGCAAGGATCTACGAAGACATCCGTAACACATAGGGTGCACAAACTGCATGATGGCACACTAGTCTAGGTCGTAGGTTCCTATAAGACATCCATGAACAATTGTATCTTTATGGGCACAGCTCAACTTGTCCCCAACTTCCGCTGGCAGCGGTGAACCAGGAAGGGTTGGATTTCGCAATTTAACTCTTTTATGAATGTCTTAATCTTTAGAAGCATCTCCGCGAGAAGGCAGCCTTTAAATTGATTTGACATTTTCTGCCTTTAAGTGCTTTATACCGTTTTTATGTCAAATTGTATGTGATGTATGTACAGTGGTGTCTCTTGACTCTCTGCTTTATTTCTCTCTTTAGGCTTTGCAGATGCCGATCAATTCAACTATGGAGATGGAAAAGCCAATCTGGGGAACAGCGTCCAGCTGGTTTCATCGACCCTTTCAATCCCATGTGATGTTGAGAAAGACGCCAGTCATGCTACACAGATCACCTGCATCACCAGGTACTCGACCTCCTAAGTATAACCAACATTTGCATTATCATAAAGGGGTTATCAGATTTAGAAATTGCATTCCCATACACCCTTATAGATACCTGTGACTTAATAGAGAGATGGTCTCTGGTTCAGGACCCTCCTCTCTGATCAGAGTAGACAGTGGTTACAGAGTAGAGAGTCTCCTGCTTTGGAGGACCTATCCTGTCCGGTATTACACAGACAACACATTGACTTTGAATGGGCATTGTGTAATGCTCCATATCTCCTGTAGTGGTGCTGCGGGGAAATTAAAGGGGTTGTCTGGGGAGATAAATTTAACTAACTTCCTCTAATTACCTGTGCTATGGGGGTTGACTTTATCATAGTGAAGTCAGGAGAGGAGGGAGGGAGCACAGTGACCCAGTGGTCGGGGTTGGTTCCGATCTCATGACCTGGGGTCGGAACCAGGCCAGAACTCCCGGGTCCAGCATGAAGGAATTCAGGTCACTTTAACTCCCTGAACAACCCCTTTAAACACTGCCAGGTTTCCTCACAAATAACAACTCACTGGGGGTCCTTATGGGAATACTTTTTGATCAGCTTATTTTCAGGAGGCGCGTCTAAGAAGTAGGGATCAACCAAAGCAGGGGCAGATAATAATATGTGGGAAATCTGTGGTTGCCCGGGGCCCAAGGCTGTAAGAAAGCCCAGCGGCAACTGCACATTTGCCCCATTATAATCTGACCTTATAATCAACTGTATTTTTATACAGAGGAGACCCAGGGGAGGTGAGCAAACATAACAAACAGTGTTACGCACCACTCCTTCCCTGAGCTCCGGAACATCTTCTTCAGGTTTCTTCCGGCCTTCTGAATGACTGAACACCTGTGTTATGCTGACGTGTCCCACATGACCTCTGAGGACCAATCACAAGCTTCAGCGTTCCTTGAAGTCATTCAGGAGGCTGGAAGAAGACGAGTCAGAGCCCAGGGATGGTGAGTAACACTGTCTATTATGTTTGCTTACCCACCTGAAACTGATGTGCTAAAATTATTAAGACGCATAACAAAGAGGTTTAACAATGTTGGCGCATCTCAGGATGTCCATGTACCAAAATCTGAAATATAAATGTCATCTTATAATTTATGTTGTAACTATAATAAATTTGTTAGGCCATGGTTGCCCAGTCCACACTTCACCCAACCCATGCTTTTTCCCAAAATGACATGAGCATTGGAAAATTAGAAAAAGACCCAATTTTTGGTGCAAAAACAGGGAGAGGAAAAAAATTGCACCTATTCAAAAAACTGGTATAGATAGATTCCTCCATTGTATCATTTTATAGCAGGTCTTGCCAGCAGCCCCATATGTAACTTATATTGTATACATATTACTGTATGTATATGTGTAGGTTTATATGTCAGCACTGAAGGGTATTTCTTATTACAACCTGGTAGTAGTGCAGCCTCATCTTTTGGGCCTACAAGTTCAATTTTTTATTTTTTTTTACAAAAAGACTATGATAAGATGTTTTTCTGGTTTCCTTTAATATTCAAGGTTGAAGTCATGGATTTAAAATGAAAAAAAAAAACAACACAACCCCTATTTTCTGTGTTGCAGACCCATGCCGGCAAATTATTACATGGTGAGAGTGAGTGTTGACGGCGTTCTTGTGTCCACCAGCAACACCTGTTATGGAAACTACCAGTACTGGTGGTGTATGTTCCAGGTATGGAAACGCAATTTGTTACTAACATTTTCTTCAGCATGGAGTTCATTTATATATACTATATGGAGAAAAGTAATGGAACGTGCCTCTTAAAGGGAATGTGTCAATAGGAAATGACCTATTGTTTACACCACATTTTCCTATTAAACATATTTTTTAAGAATTTGTCATTGTTTTTAATGTTCCAGGTTATTAATATCTATATTTTAAAATAATCCTAAAAATCTTACAATTTCAACTCTTGCCACTAAACCTAAATTAGTTTGCGACTTCCTGTTTCCTGGATATGGACAATGGATCATAGACACAATAGTCTGGAGCAGACCATATTGACATTGAGAGTTTTCTAGGCATGCTTTGTGCAGAGGTCATTGCACAGACGGGGAGTAAATAAACTGTGACCATCACCTATTATGACTGGTAAATTCTATGTCTTGCCTATATACATGATCTACATGATAGCTGTGAACATCAGTCTGCTGATAAGTGAGGGGGCTGCTCCTACAGAAATCAAGAAGTCCCACATATTTTATGCTTAGTGGCCAGAGTCAGAACTGCAGTATATTTTTAGAATTTTTTTTAAATATAGATAATAACATGGTAAATGTTTAAAAGCCTCACCAAAAATAGGTCTTTTCCCTTTTAATCTCTTCGCTATATAGGCATTGAATGATGGATTTACTTGGGTACTAACTAGCAGTAGGTGAAAAATATATGGTAGGGTTTTATGGTCACTACAGTATATGGTAGTATTATTCAGACACTGAAATGACACGTTTATTTGGGTATTGGATAGCAATATTATTTGGGAAATTTATGGGACTATTATGTGAGTACTGTATAGCAGAATAATTTGGGAAATATATAGGCGTGTTATGTGACTACTATATATCAATATTATTTGGGGAATCTATGGGAGTATTATCTGAGTACTATATAGCAGTATAATTTGGGAAATACATGGGAGTGTTATGTTAGTACTATATAGCAGTATTGTTTGGATACCGTATGTAACTGTTATATTGTAATGGAGATATTATTTGAGCAAGAAAAGATGGTAGAATAGGGCTGTATTCTGACAATAGAATATAAAGCACATCAGATATTTTACATAAATATATTTACATATCATCTTATTACAGACACATACGTACTACACCCCAGTGATTAACAGTTTATCACCCGTTTCTGGAATTCCAGGTATTTATGATTTTGTTTGTTTTGTGTTTGAATGTAATTTCGGATTCATTCCTGATACTGGATAAATCAACGTATATTGAAAATCTTCACCTAAACAATGTAAATAAGTGTCATAAATTGTAAATTTTGTCCCTATAATAATTTGTTACAATTTGAACTTTAAGGCTACGGCCCCACATTGTGGAAACGCAGCTTTTTTTGTTTCAGATTTTGTTGCGGTTGTTTGAGCCAAAGCAAGGAGTGAATTGAGCAGAAGGTAGAAATATAAGAACCTCCTATATATTTCCCATTCCTTTTTTAGCCATTGTTGGCTTTGGCTCAAAAAAACGCAACAAAATCTGCAACAAAAAAAGCTGCGTTTCCGTAATGTGGGGCCGTATCCTAATTCTGGATTAATGTCCAATATCAAGCGTGCAGGGATACCGAAATATACTAAAAGTAAGATACGACCTTACCAGTAACTTGGAGGTATAAAAAGTCCTCTGATATCATTAAGGGATGGGGTGAGTGTCTATCTTACCCTGCACTCACCCTAAACACCCCAAAATAACTCCTGCCCTGGCAAGTGCAATCCCTGATTGTGACCCTGTTACAGTCTCACTGCCCAATCTGTCCAAATAACACCTTTTTGAAAAATAAAGGCTTTATGTTGCCATATTCTGATAACAATAACTTTTTTTTTTTTTTTACATCAATAGAATTGTGTAGCTTGTTTATTGCTGTGCAAGCCTTGTTTTTTATTGGAATCATTTTGGGGTACATACCACTTTTTAATTTTTTTTTTTTTTACTCTATTCTTTTTATTTATTTATTTTTATTTATGCTTTACTTGTATTTTTTGGGAGGCAAGGTGAGCATATGGGTTGGACATATATATGACATTGCCAAGGATTTATGTTAACCTGTCATATTATACAATGGTTTCTGACATACAGATGGTATGTTATAGAGCAGGAGGAAATACGCAGATTGATATAAAATTTTGTGGGTAAAAATTCATTATAACTTGAAATTTATTAATTTTTATCTCTGCTCTTTTTACGTCAAGGAGTCCAGTGTACAGTCCTACTCAGTGATAGACAGTCTTCTATGTATGTGCATACAGAGATTGCTGTCAAAAAGATTGTGTCCACAAAATAGGGCATAAGTGTCTTCTCAATTGGGTTTGACCACTGGAACCCTCCCTGATGAGGGATTCCATATCTCTCTGAATGAATGGAGCAAGGGTCACTAATCGGGTTCCTGATTCGTTTTGGGTCGAACAGTTCGGATAGAACCAGAAGTAACATTATTATACTCTGGGGTCTCTTTAGACCCGAAAATATAATAGGTGGAGGCCCAGGGGAGGTGTAAAAAATAGAAAAGCATTTATACTCACCTTCCCCCACCTCCTTTGGGCCTCCTCGTGGTGTCTCGCATTCTCTCTCAGTCTCCTTCTTGACGTCATTCGCTCGGGGTTACTTCTGAGGCCTGTGATCGGGCCTCAGTGGTCACATTGGCATGCTGAGGCCCAAAAGAGGTGAGGGAAGGAGAGTATAAATGTTTTTTTATTTTTTTTCACCTCACCTGGGCCTTTACCTATTATACTCTGAGGTATGACCGCCCACTTGACTCCTAAGCATAGAAACAGCAGAATTTTAAAGAGGATCTTTCACTACAGATCCCAACTCTTTGTATCCTTCATTAGTTTCCGCTCCACTGATTCTGGAGCAGTTGGAATTTTTTCTCTAGCCCCCACCATTCCTGAGCAATCACTTCTGTTAGGTGGGTGGTCCCTGTATTTCTACACCTTCCCAGGACCACCTACCTGACAGTAGAGAAAATAACTGTACTGAAACTAACAGAAATGATTGCTCAAGAATGGTGTGGGCTAGAGAAAAAATTCCAACTGCTCCAGAATCAATTGAGTGGTGCCTATTGAAAGATGTAAATAGTTGGAGCTGGTGGAGGAGGTAAAAGGTCCTCTTTAAATAAATAAAATACAAGTTACACTAGGTTCACACTGGCATTCGGGTTTCTATCTTTCGGATCCGCTTTGGGGACCCAAAGAATGTTAATCTAAACACCAGGTTTAGCGCTGATTTCCGCCCGAAAAAGGCGGAAAAATGCGGAGAGAAAAGTCCTGCTGGATTCGGGGATGGAAACCCTGAACGTAGGGGTCATAGGACGGAGCCTTGGGGGACACCTACAGTAAGAGGGCGTGGCAGGGAGGTGGTGTGCGAGTGGGAGATGCTGAATGTGCGGTTGGTGAGGTATGAGGAGATCTAGGAAAGGGACAGATGCCAAGGGATGAGAGCTTTTCTAACAGGAGGGAATGATCGACTGTGTCAAAGGCAGAGGAGAGGTTGAGGAGGAGAAGGACAGAGTAGTGACGCTTGGTAGCCCTGTTATGGGTGATTATTTCCCCTATATCTGTATTTCCTATCTGTTTCTTTTTGCAGCTTCTCTGATCACGATCACAGGCAAAATTTTCACTGACGTCTATGGCAGTAATACTGCTTTAAGTTCTAATGGAAAAAATGTCCGAGTTCTCAGGTAAGTTCTTTATCAAATATTCTGACTTGAGAAGGACAAAACTAGCAAGATTCATTTCACAAATATTCCCTTGGTTCGCCCTCCAGTTTAGTTTCCGGTCCGAAACGAAAATGAGGAGGCCTAGGGGAGGTGCGGTAAAATAAAAAACAGTGATATTCACCTTTTCTCACCTCTTCTGGTGTCCCCGGCATCTTCAGTCCTCCTAAGGCTGCTTCTGTGATGTCATGGCCAACGGGTATGCCATCACTTTCCCCTGTATTCCATCGCTGTCACCACGCTGCCCCCTGTATGTCCATTTTTCATGAAAATGCGGAAGAATTGGTAGGATTATAATCCAGCCACGGCAGGAGATGTGTACCCCCTTCAACATGTTGCTTCATAGTATTATATTTTATTCTCTATAGGATATTATATATTTTTTGATCCCCCCCATATCGGTTAGACTAACTGTATCCACACATTAACCTCCAGATATTGATAGACCCAGCACTCACTACTCACTTCCTCTATACCCATGTCAGGAATATGTACTACTCCCTTGTTGCATTGACACTATGTACCCGCTTTACACCCACTCCGCTATTCAATAATCCTCTCCCTTTAGCGGAGTAGTAGAGGGGAAAGAGGGATATTGAGTAGTGGGTGAAGAGTGGGTTGTGATGTGTCTCCTTTAAAAAGTGAGTCATTGGCAACACAGCTTGCCTTTTATGTATTAATAAGATCATATATATATATATATATATATATATATATATATATATATTTTAGAAAAATTAAAAAAAAAAAAAAATCCTGCAAATGTGTCTGGTCATGAATGGGAAAAATAATCCAGTCTTTAAATAGTTAAAGAAAGT
The DNA here is from genome assembly GCA_947044405.1 of Leptodactylus fallax. Taxonomy (NCBI): domain Eukaryota; kingdom Metazoa; phylum Chordata; class Amphibia; order Anura; family Leptodactylidae; genus Leptodactylus; species Leptodactylus fallax. Next base: position 72,433 of record CAMRHE010001066.1, on the reverse strand, counting down.
GCAGCGCTGTTCTTGAGTCAATCTTAAGGAAATCGAGTTAGAAATCATAAAGAAACCAAAGAAAATCTGCAAAGCCATGAAAATCTCGACAATGCTTTGTCTTTTTTGTAGTGTTATTTGTAATTCTGATTTTGTCACATTTCACAGGGTTTACGCCGGAGGAATGCCGTGTAGTCTGCTTGTACCCAATTCTGATACCCTGTAAGTCATGCGTAAGAAATTGTCTTGTAAAGACACAATTGCTTTGGCAATTTACAATTTGAAATGAAAATTAGAAATTACTTTTTCCTTTTATTTGCACTTCTTGAAATCATATTAATATTTCTAAGTATTTATTTCTATGCCTTTTATTGTAATGTAATTTATATAATTAATAGACACTAGGGGGCGATATCTGCACACATTTCAAACTACTGTGCATTTATTTTACAAATAGTGTATTGCAGACTGTGCAATGGAATAATCTAATCTCCATTCTTAGGTACGGGTTGCAGCTGAGCAGTATATACAGTGACACAGGCTCTATGATCTGCTACAATACAGGGACATATGTCGGTAAGCTGGATATTCTCATGTAGATCTTGTGCCGTCCATCACTCCACAATGAAAACACTAAACTGATGATCTAAACATAATGTGAATTAACCCCTAATTTACTTATTTTCCCACAGGCCATCTCAATATCAGTTTTATCTTGGACAGTAACTATGGACGGTAAGTACATGTGAAATAGCATGAATAGTAAGAAAAATGTAACGTGGCGTCATCTTCTAAGGAAATATGGAAAAATACAGAAAACGGAGGGCTAAGGCTCCAAATAATAATAATAATAATAATAATAATAATAACTTTATTTATATAGCACCAACATATTCCGTAGCACTTTACAAATCAGAGGACACATGAACAGTCAATATGAGATATTGAAATGTGACAAAGAAATAAACATATCAAACAATAGGAGTGAGGGCCCTGCTCACAAGAGCTTACATTCTATGAGGAGATAGGGGGACACAAGAGGTCAGAGGGCTTGTTTGCTACCATGGTCCAGCCATCTTTTAATAGAAAAGGTTGTGTAACTGAAGCTGTATGTACCCGTCACCAGCCGTTATCTGTGAATAAACATATACTAAGTGCAAAGAGTGCAGTGTAACGTCTAGATGGAGAGGACAGGATCTGAGAAACAGAGGAGGAAGGATAAAAGGTGTTATTGTTTTCCACCTCCGCACACTACACTGTGATCAGGGCACGTGATAAGCCTGACCATACAGATGTGATTTTAGGGCAGTTTTGAAGCTGCTGTAGTTGAGGATTAATCAGATTGTCTGGGGTAAAGCATTCCAGAGCACTGGTGCAGCTCGAGAAAAGTCTCCATGCACACAAATGTATTCTTTGTCCGTGTTTTTAATGGCTAGCACAGGTCCATGTAGGAGGTTATAAACCTGGGTCAAAACTCAGGATAGGTCTTATTCCTGTCCATTTTACAGCCTGGACTCACTGCAGGAAATGAATGGGTCTGTGGAGGACACAGACAGCACACGGATATCATCCATGTGCCATCCGTGACTTTTTCCCATGGAGGTTTGTGTGCATGTAGTCTAAAGCAGTGGACTTAATTTTTGCTCCAGTTGAAGGAAAAACTGGGTACAATTGCTACTTAAAGGAACACTCACGATGGATTGCACAGCACAAACATACCGGTGAATTGTCATGATGGAAATTCAGCATTGTGTATTTCTGAAAGCTGCTGCCAGAAAAACTGCTCAAAATGGTACAGCAGACCTCTAGGAATCACAATGGATCCCCCGCTGCTTTCTAGGTTTCCATTACAAAGATTGAAATCTGATAAAACTTGCAACATTAAAGGGGTTATTACGAAAATTATTGATCTTCTACGCTTGCTGATTGGTGGGGGTCCAACACCAATCTTGAGAATGGGGTGTGTTTACACCCATGGAGAATGTAAGTGGTGGATGCAGAAGAACATCCGCTCTATTCATTTCATTGGGAGCGCTGGAAATAGCTGAAGTACAGCGCTGTGCAATATCCAGCCCTCCCATTGGAATAAATGGAGAGGATGCTCTTCTGCATCCACCATTACATTCGCCATGGAAGTAAAACACACCCATCCTGAGGATCGGTGTGGGTCTGCAAGTTCGCAGCTGAGTGCCATGGCTAGTGGCTTGTTAAAGTACCCCTGACCCCAGCATTTAGACATATGCCCCTGTAGCTCCACTAACCATGTCATTAGGGGATATGTGGGGAGGAAACATTTTATGCAATGTATACACTGCAGCAGGAGCATTGGTTACTATTATAGAGTGGATTCCCGACTGATATTAAGCTTTTCACTGCACTACAGGGTGACTGGATATCTGGATATCTTCTGTTTTAATCCTGATCTGTTTACGCTCTGATTCGTTGTCACGTAACCAACCACATTCAGGTGTAGAGTATAGTCCCTCACGTTACAAAGAATTGCAGCATAGGAAAAGCAGGCTGAAACAGATGACTTCCCCCGCTGTGAAAAGATTGGTTTCGATGCATCAGGGTATCCGACATCTATATTGGTAAACTGACCCTCCTGCTGCAGAGACGTCAACCTGGGAGAGCCCTTCAAAGGGTGATTCGCGAATGGCAAATTTCGGCAAACGTGGGAGTGTCTTTTTCAAGGGGCATGGCCTTCATAAAAGGGTATAGCTATGAACCCACAGTCTTGTGTATGGAAGGCAGGAACATGATGACTGAGCCACAGCTCCAGCTGTCTTCAACTGAACAATTTTGCTGACACAAGGTTACAATATTAGTTCTGTTTGCATAATATACTGGTACGTGTATATATATCCCAGCATATTGTATGTGTAAAAAAAAGAAAATAATAATAATAATAATAATAATAAACCATTATTATTTTATTTTTTCAAGCATACAAAATATTGGCATTTAGAAATATATATGAAATATATATCTATGTATAAGTATATTATGCAAGGAAATGGCCTTACTATCGAAGTCTTGGGTCAGAAAAATTATTTTGAGAAAGGTTGGTCCTGTGGCTCAGTCATCATGTTTCTGCCTTCCATGCACAAAACCCAAAGAAACCTAATAAAAATGACATAGAATAAAACATGATGATAATGATGATGATGATGATGATGGGGAGGATCGCCCAGAAACCTCCTCACTAGTATTCACTGCACTGAGCTCAGGAGTATTGGATATGAATGAGCCAACATCGGGTGAGGGTGTATATTGGCCAGGAAATCCAAGTGAGTTGACATGGTGGCGGCTGCTGCTGCGTATACACTGACAAAAAATTTTCCTCCCCACAAAACCCCTTTAAGTTCATCAAGATGTCAAATGTGACCAACTTTTCTGGTAAAATCCTTTATGAAGGGAATTCAACTAGTGCTGAGGTAAAGAGGATTTGTTGCCCATAGCAACCAATCAGATTCCAGGTCTCATTTCTTTCTGAAAAGTGAAGGCCGCAACCTGGTTGGTTGCTAAGGGCGATCACTCCGTTTCCAGCTGCTACCTGTATATATATTTTACATAGGCATACACCATACTAAATAATATAACTATGGCTTCTTCTGTTCCAGGAGTTTACCAGACATGGCCACGTATTTTGTGTCTTCCTTAAATAAAATTGCCATGTACCAGACGTATGCAGGTAACAAATATGCTGTTTTATATGGTTATTGGGCACTGTTCACATGTTGCTTTTTTGATACATAGTGCACATAGCAGAAAGGACTTTCTTTTGGCATACATGGGTCTATTAAAGATGTTTGTTAAATGATGACCTTAGGATAGGTCATCTGAAAATCAGGGGTCTGAGACCCGGGTCCCCTGCAGATCAGCTGTGTCATGTCTTGTTCATCACATGGCCTGATCACAACTCAGTCCAATTCAACTGAATTGGGCTGAGCTGTGATACCAAAGCACAGCCGCTGTGCAATGCATGGTGCTATGTTGCGTTCTCTGTGAAGAGGCTACAAAGCTCACCAGAATGCTGTGGTCTCTTTAAACAGCTGATCAGTAGGTTTCCTTGGTGTTGGATCCCTGCCGTTCTTCAATTGATGACCTATGCTAGGGATGGGTCGTAAACTAATAAGCCTGGAAGACCCATTTACAGCCTATGCGTTTTCTCATTATATCCACCAAACACATAGCAAATTGAAATGTGAACATGTCCTTTCACGTGTAATATACTGATCCCATTATATTCATGCCTTGCATGCTGTTTCTTTTCTAGAGATTACTGGGATTTTTCCCTCCACTGGAAGTGTAGTAGGCGGTACAATAATCACAATATCTGGACGGTACTTTGATCAAACAGACACTCCCGCTAGAGTCCTTGTAGGAGGTAAGTGAATTTTGTGGACTATTGGGCTGATTCTGCAGTACTCCCATCAACACTAGACCTGAAAGCTAACAGTTTCCAGGTAGCAACAGATGATCTTTTGTATACTTTACAGAGTAAAACTCCGTGTAGTCTTATCCTGTATATTACACACCTCCATCTATCCACTGCTTCTTGGTAACAGACTACAAGTAAGCAAGATGCCAGGGACAGATGGAAGTGGTACGACTGTAGGATCTGACTACACAAGGTTGTTTGCAGTCTGTAACCATGGAGACTCATAGGTCTGCAGACACAAAACAGTCATTTAATTTTGGCAGAGTTGCATGGATATTGCTTATGCTCTTGTTTAATTTCATTGTGTTACAGGTCAGGAATGCCAACTTCTTGGATTATCAGATACAACAATAACTTGTAAGAGTCCGCCACAACCGCCTGTTCTACCCTCTCTTTTCCCAGGTATATAAAGAGTATAATCTTATATATAGTAAAATTGTATTAGTTCAGCATGAACAGAATCTGCTCCATTTTTGAGTCCTAAATGCCATTTTCCCATTTGGGCAGCAACAGAATGGACTTTTTGTATCATATTGGTTTGGTAATATGGAATATTCACATTTTGGTGTCCTTATTAGGGCCGCAAAACCTAAAACCGCTTGCGGTTCAGGTGGATCAACTTAGACCACCATGGAATTTTATGGTGCTCTAAGCTATTTGTTTACGTCTACTCTACTTTCTTGGAAACATCCAAGATGGCATTACAGCTCCAAGTGGGTTTGTTAACTAGCTTTGTACTGAAGGGCACAAGTCATTCAGTGATATAGTAAGTGTTGGCACTTCTGAGATTTCTCCAGAAAATGAAGCATTTCTCCCAGAAAATTATTACAATTACACAGGTTTTGTTATACACATAATCTTATATTTTATTTTTAGGAAGCCGAGGACTGAAGATGGAGCGGTGGAATGTTAGTATGTCACCGGACAATGCACTAAAATTGAACGAAAATTCCACAGGCTATGCTGGTTCTTCTTGGTTTGATGGTGGATCTGTATCTTGGCCTTTGGAAACCAATGCCTTTGTCGCTTGGCTCTCTGGCTTCTTTGTGCCTCCAGAAACAGATTATTATAATTTCTATATCAAGGGAGATGATAATTATGCTCTGTACTTCAATGAGTCGGGGGACCCTACAAGAAAGGTAAACTGTATAACTGTAGATGGTAGTAAATAGCCTGTGGTGCTAATTAAAATACAGTACCCTTCAATAATGAGGATCCACTAAAAGCTGGTTCTAGAAAAAAAAGGGGCCTTAGACAGCAAAAAAAGTAAGGCCACCAATTTGCCGTTTCAAGACAGTTATCATACTTTAAGTTTAACCCGCATGATCCTAAAGCCTACTTAAAGTGGTTATCCAGGATTAGAAAACATAAGCTGCTTTCTTAGCTCAGGAAGTGACATCACTTCTGTTAGTCACATGACAATGCTACAGCTCAGTCCCATTCATTTGAAGAAACCCTTTAATTTCATGGCTTCCATATTTTAAAAGAACCATAACTGGAATGATGGATCTATTTATGGATCCTGATGGATCTCATTAACCTTTGATTGGGTTAGTCAGGTTTCTATTAGGGTTCTGATGGTTACAAGTACAAGGCTAGCTCTGCACACTACAATCAGTCCTGAATGCAGCCGCCAGACTCATCTTTCTGTCAAACCGGTACACAGACACATCTAACGTGTGTCAGTTGCTGTATTGGTTGCCCATCCATCACAGAATACAATATAAAATTATCACACTGACCCACAAATCCATCCATAGCGCTGCGCCCCCCTATATCTCCTCTCTCATCAGTGTTTGCCGCCCTAACCGTCCTCTCCATTCTGCCAATGACTTTAGACTTGCATCCCCTGTTATCCGATCATCCCATTCCTGTCTCCAAGACTTTTCTTGAGCTGCACTGGTGCTCTGGAATGCTTTACCCAAGATAATCCGATTAATCCCCAACTACAGCAGCTTCAAAACTGCCCTAAAATCACATCTGTATGGTCAGGCTTATCACGTGCCCTGATCACAGTGTAGTGTGTGGAGGTGGAGAACAATAACACCTTTTATCCTTCCTCCTCTGTTTCTCAGATCCTGTCCCCTCCATCTAGATGTTACACTGCACTCCTTGCACTTAGTATATGTTTATTCACAGATACCGGCTGGTGACGGGTTCACACAGCTTCAGTTACACAACCTTTTCTATTAAAAGATGGCTGGACCATGGTAGCAAACAAGCCCTCTGACCTCTTGTGTCCCCCCTATCTCCTCATAGAATGTAAGTTCTTGCGAGCAGGGCCCTCACTCCTTGATATGTTTATTTCTTTGTCACATTGTAATGTCTTATATTGTCTGTTCATGTGTCCTCTGATTTGTAAAGTGCTACAGAATATGTTGGCGCTATATAAATAAAGTTATTATTATTATTATTTATTATTATTACACCGTTCTTGCCATAAGCAAAAACTTCTGATGGATTGCAAAAACAATGTAAACAGACTCTAACTTGCCACTTCTTTTTTGTTTCAGGTGAAGATTGCCTATGGATATTACTCAACTTCTTACTTCTCATATGCATTTCAGAAGTCAAAAACGTTTTACTTACAGGAGGGCAAGCCGTAAGTCACATTATATTGCAAAGAAATATTTTCTCCCAATTTCAGCATTTTACTTTTATGGTACATTTTGCTTTAAAATTATTTTATCTGCAATTATAGTATTGCCTCAGAGCTAAAAGTTAGTTCAAGGTTGGCTCATAGCATTGCAATTCTGGGACTGTACCAGGCACTTTACAAATGCTTTAGAGACCCCTGTTCTGGAGATAGGCGTAGAGATGGACAAACCTCGTTTCACAAATATTCACAAGGTTTGCCCACCAGTTTTGTTTAGTTTTGACCAAACCCAGGATTTTTCCAAACTTTGTTATTTGATATTTACAGTATGTTATCAGTGAAATTCATTGTGCAGGCCATACTTTTGCAACTTTTTGTAATTTCCTTCACTTGGGGCGGTAGCTTAAAGGGATGGGGCTTTTGCAGTATGAGGAATTTAATACAGGCATTTTATTATTATAATAAATTATGATACAAATTTATGCCCGCTCATGGCTGCTGCAGATTTGTTAATCTAGGACAGGGATCAGAAACCCTCTCGGGGCAACCTCCAACTGTTGTGAAACTACAACTTCCATCATGCTCCAGTCATTTCTGTGGGCCTTTCAGACTAAACAAACAAGTGTGCATGATGGGAGTTATAGTTGCTGGAGGCCCGGTGGTTGCTGTTCCCTGATCTAGAACACAGAATGTCAAAAGATGTGCCAAATTTATTAATTTGTTTAACTTTTCTGGCCATTTCCAGATGTTACTTTGAAGTGTATATCCAGAATGTGTATGGATCAGCAGCAATTGGTGTCGGCGTCTACAAACAGAAGACTCCATATACAGAGCAGCAAACACCTGATGCAGTAAATGAAGTACAGAACATACAGTCATGGAGCACCACCGTCCTAGAACAGCAGGTAAGTGGTATATCATATTCTGTAGTATAGGAGTTTTCTCCCCCTGTATGTGTATCATTATATAAAACTACTAAAACATCACTATTATTTTCTTCCTCTAAGGTTATAACTCTACAGAACTGGAACACGACCCAACAAGCAGTAAATGAAGTTCAGAAAATTACTGTTACCAAATCCTGTATTTCTCCGTGTCCCCCCATGTACTACACACTGATCTATGGCAGAGAAGAGACAGGTAACGTCTTATATAAAATAATTATATACAGTATCAGATATGAGATACAGAATCTATTTCTAGATATATCTAGAAAACAAAAATTACCAGCCACATGGTCTCAATGGTTAGGGTGCAAGTTGAAAAGGACCCAATGAGCCCCAGGACGCACGCCCCACCCAAAAAATATGGTGTACTTTATTTACCATATGGATGACTTTTCAGATATACAATGGAACCTTTTCAAGTTTGAAGAAGTCTCTATTGTAGAGCTGAAAAGTTGCACATATAGAGTAATATAGTATGCCATATTTGTTCTACCATTAGTTTTTTGGAGTGCTGCCTTTTTTGATTTTTTTGTAGATATATCTGTCTAATCTCATGTATATTTAGCTAAGTATCTATCTGTGTCTCTCATTTCACTTCAAATATGTGCAAATTAAATATTTTTCCTTCTTTTGTAGATCCTCTATCAGCTGATGCAATGGCTTCCGCTATTCAAGCAGCGTTAAATAATTTATGGTCTATACGGCCAGATACAGTCTATGTCCAACAGGAATCTTTTGATACAGAAAATGTCTATCATGTGACATTCAATTCACAAAGAGGTGAGTAAAAGACGGGATAAATTACTAACTGAAGTGACCCTTCCCTCATTTTCTCTACATGTCACACAGCCCCCTATTCCCCTATACCATACACAGTAACATTCAGTGAGAGGCAGGAACAGATCTCAATAGAGAAGCAAGGGAAAGAGGGAAAAAATGCAGGATTTCATAGAAAGGAGCCAAAATGTGTTAATGAAGTATATAACAAAATTTATTAATGATAGAAAAGCTGCCAAAAAATCAAAAGTTGTCTGAAAGTTTAATTTCACTTTAACTCCCATTCAAGTGAATGGGAGCTGACTTGCAGTACCCTGGTCTGGTCACTACACAAAGAACAGCGCTGTCTGTTTCCTGCTCCATTCACTCTGTATCAGCAGCTGAGAACAGATGATCAATGGGAGTGTTGAGTATAGGACCCCAGAGATCTGATATTGATAACCTATCCTTAGGATGGGTCATCAATATTTTTAGCCCAGAAAACCCCTTTAAGAACTTATGGAAACCTGATAGCAAAGAACACCCAAATGATGGGTGTTTCCAAGTGTGTTGGCGTCCACACAAAACACATCCGTGCTAATCATAATTTCTACGTGTACTATTGTACAGTATGTTTCGTATTGTCACCAAGGGTGTTTTTAGGGGTTAGTGACACAACACCATAACATTTTTATATTTCTGTCAACATTACCATATGACGGTTTGTTTTTTACAGCAGGTTGTATTTTTTTAATGGCACCATTTCAGGGTAAACATAACGTATCGAAAAACTTTTATTAATTTTTTTTTTTTTGTGGGGGGGACAAAATAAAAAAACAGCAGTTCTGCATTTTTTGGGATTTAATGTTTTGGGTTTAGTTTTGCCAACCATGTGATATAAATGATGTTAACGTATTCTGTGGGTCGGTATGATTACCACATTACCAATTGTACATAGTTGTGTAATGTTTTATACCAATAAAAACACTTAAAATCATTTATTTTTGTATCACCATATTCTGAGACTTAACTTTTTTACCATTTACTTGGTGTTTTGGTAAATGGAGCTGTGTAAGGACTTGTTTTTTGAGGGATGAGCTGACGTTTTCATTTGTACCATTTTGGAGTACATAGGGCTTTTGATCACTTTTAATTCTATTTTTGGGGGAGGCAGCACAAACAGAAGGGAGCCTTGTTTGCAGTAAATGAGAGGTTAAATGGCAAGGATCAGAGATATCTCTGTACATGCATTTGCTTAACATATATGCTTCAAGGTTTTCCAGCCCAGACGTTATACAGACAGTGCAGATATAGTATGAAACGAGCCTAAATGATAAAATTTGTTGTGCTTTCAGATTCCACTAGAGAGGGCTCAGTGCACTTAGATTTACATATATACATGGATTTACAGCCGTTATTTCATTGAATCATAAATCAGCATGCAGTGAGCTCCCCCTAGTGGAAACTATTTATTTCATTTACTCCAATTTTTTCTGCTCACCTGTCAGGGTGTCAGAGAGGGTTTCAAGTACTAGGAAACCCCTATAACATGGACAAGAAAACTAGGGGGGGGTGGGGGGGTTTTTTTTTTTTCTTTTGTGTGCTCTTAGTTTTAATACATATTTATAACTTTATATCATCTCGGTTACACTATGTACTATATAAAAATATTATAGGTGATTATTTTAGGTGATTTCCAGCTTCTTTCCTACCAAATTCTGGGTGGAAGTAACATTACAGTGGATATTGAAGAGACAACTAAAGGTGTTTCGGACATGAAGACCTTCACTTTAGTGTGGGATAATGTTTACTCCTCTCCTCTAGCAACAAATGCGTCTTCTCTAGAGGTCAGTTACATAACCATAGTCAGTGTTAGACTGGCTGACCAGAGTACCATTGGTTACAATGGTGGCCCAGGCTCTAATACAATAATAGTCCTGCAGAAGGCACCTGGATTTGAAGGATCTGTTTCCTAGGGGTTGTAGATTGGTGGGTCCCCAGAATTTTTTTTTTCCGATGGATCCAAGTAACTTTAGTCCCACATTGACCATACTTGCCAACATTTCCTGGAGGTTCTCTAGGAGGAACAGTTGCTGGCCATGGGTGCCCTTCATAACATTATAGGTCTATCCTAAGTATAGGTCATCCATATTAAAATCCCAGAAACCCCCTTTAGACTGAAGCCCCACGTTACGAAAATGCTGAGTTTTACAGTACCTGCAAAGTGGATGGGATTCTGGCTAATCCCATCCACACATTGCAGATAAAAATCTGCAGGGGGAGGTGTTTTTTCGAAAACGCTTGTGATTTTGAAAATTGCAGCATGTCAATTTTACCTGTGGAAATGCTGGTGTTTCCGATACAGTTATAATAGGGGCAGAAAGTCCAAAGAGGAAAACTCATTGCGAAAATGCAATGAGAAACAATGCGGAAAAAAATGCGATGCGTTTACGTCACATTTTTTTTCCGCAGAATTTTTTTTTTTGCTACATCTCGCATTTACATTCAAGCATATACAGACTTGTCTTGCAATGCCAAGCTTAAAATGCAAAGTAGAAAAAAAAAATTCTCGAGTATAACATTGGCCTGGTCGTCAAGGGGTTAAAAGGAATCTTGCTGGTGAATGCCGACAAAATGAGGATATTCTATTACAGATATTGCTTGTGTAACTCAGTTCTTAAAATTTGTTTATTTCAGGTGAAAAACGCTATACTAGATATCCTGAGCGCGCAGTGTCCGGATGTCATAGCCAAACAGAAGGAAAGTTCATCAGTCAAGTATTTCAGGAACTACGAAACAGATTTCAACCAGGTATGAAAAAAAAAAAGAAATCTGTGATTTTTGGCCACGGAATTGCAGTCCAGAAATCCAATGTACAGTATCAGTAATGCGAATGAGATTCCAAGCAATCTCATGTGGACCCTGGAAGAACAACCTGCCGCATAAATTGACATTCTGCGGATTTCCATATATTCTGATTACACACAGAATTCTGCCACAAGAACTGCAACAAATGGAATTTGATCATATCCACAGCTGATTTTCTACGATGAAAAATTAACTGCGAACCTGTCCCCTTTAGAATTTTTTTCTTTGTGTTAACAGCTAACATACAGATATAGTAGGGATGAGTTTGTCATCCAACTCTTTAGGATTGCCTTGTTTCTAACTCCTCAATTTAAAGAGGACCATTCACATCTGACATCAGCGGTATTATATACTACTAGATAGCTGATAGTGCCAGAGATATCAGTGCCATTAGTTTCGGGATAGATTTCCCTCCACTGTCAGAAGGACATTCTCGCTGCCCATCGATGACACCAGGCTGTAAGGCCGCCCTTCTGACAGTGGAGAGATATCACTGGCACAGGGCGCATACGGATGAATTCAGCTTTCTAGCTGTATATAATACCGCCAATGTCAGAGGACATGAAAGGTCCTCTTTAAAGGAGATGGCTTTTGGAGCCAAGTGCTACTGACCAGAACTGAACTGAACTTTTAGGGGTCTCAGTTGCAGGACCCTGGATCCCTGTGAATGCTAGGTACGCATCAAAGGCTATGTACACCTTTACCACCATTTTCTATTGTCCTAACTTATGTAAAATAAAAAAAGAAGCATCTTAGAAAACAATCAGCATGAATTATGTCCTATCATTTTTGTCTCCTGCAAACCTATGAGTTTCTATGGTTACAGACCACAAATAAACTCTGTGTAGTCTGACCCTGCAGTCATACTCAATTCTATCTGTCCCTGTATCATGTCAACCTACTAAATGTATGTTAGCAAAATAGGATGAGAAATATAACTGTAGGATATGATTCTTACAGTATATACTGTATCCATAGTTGTATACACAAAAACAGTAGAAATTTTTCATTTTAGATTTATTGGGAAAATAAAAATAGTTTACTTGCAAACGTGGGTCCAACCTTGAGATATGATGATACTAAATTATTAACTCAGCTCTGCTACACCTTAAAGGGGACCTTTCACCACTTCAACGAATTTCAACTCTTTCCATCATTCAATAGGTACTGTCTCACTGATTCAGGGGCGGTTGGAATTTTTTTCTCTAGCCTCTACCATTCCCGAGCAATCATTTCTGTTATTTTCAGCAAAATTATGCTCTCTGATGTCAGGTGGGCAGTCCTTGGCCGGAGTAGAAAAACAGGGACCGCCCACCTGACTGCAGAGAGCATAATTGTTTAGAAACTAACAGGAATGATTACTCAGGAACAGTGGGGGCTAGAGAAAAAAATTCCAACTGTGTCAGAATTAGTGAGGCAGTACCTATTGAAGAAGGCAAAGAGTTAGAGATGGTGGAGGAGATGAAATATCTGCTTTAATATACATAAATCCATATTTTGCTTATTGTCATCTGGTTAACCAAATAGTGCAAAATTTCTTTACCTTTTCTAACTTTTCCAATTTTTCATTCTTGCAGAAGCCTTACAACTGGGGTTCTGTAACGTCTCAGACTGAAGCATTTTGTGGACGATATTCCTTGAAAAATCCCCAAATGCTGTATGATTATAATGAACAGAATCCGGTAACTCAGTCATCCTATGGATATATCCCACTAACTTTACAGAGCAAGGTATGGGCTATGGTTCATTATTCTTATTTATACGGGTCAGTATAATAGGCATAAATATTATTAGAGGCGATTTTTAGAAAATGGTCCCAAAATATGTGGATTTCAGATAATGGGGGACAGTCTTGCTGCTTCCATACATAATAAATTATCATTAGATCCGGCTGAAACTTGCTAGATATACCAGCATTTACCTAATGTATATGGATGATATACACAAAACTCCAAAGCCTCTGCAGAGATATGGTATACTATATATTGTGTATTATGTTCTGTACTCACCAGTTTCAGTGAGGACATGCATATTACCATTTTATTCACATAGGGTACACAAGGACCCCCGTTCTCATGATCTCAGGGGGTCAGAGTGATCTGACCTCCAGAGATCAGACACTTTCCCAATTTTTTGATAGGGAATAAAAGTTGTTAGAAGTTGTTAGTGGGAAACACTTTTCTGTGTATTTTTTTACTGTGTTTCTGCAATGTGTCACCTCAAACACATTAAGGGCCCTTGCACACAACTGAGTCCCATCCATGGGAAACGGTTCGCGTGGGTGGTAGGATCCGGACTGAACTCTGCCGTGTACAAAAGTTCAGTTATGATGCATTGAGCTCCCAAATTGCCCGATCGCTACAGTAATGAACTGATAGCATTATGGTCGTGTGTAAGGGCCCTAAGAAAATCTTGCAAAAAAAAAAAAAAAAAGAGTACATTTTATTTCCATGCATTGTTTTTAAAAGCCAAAAAAATTGTTACAAAAAATGTGTGTGAAGGAAGTCTAGTTCTACAGAGGGAATAAGTTGTAGATCGGTGGGGTTGAACTTAGGTGTTTTGTTCCTAATTTTAAATGGAGTGGTGAATGGACAAGCGTTCCCCCACTATGTTCATTTCAATGGGACTGCCAAATATCACCAAAATACAGTGCTTACTTGGCTGTTTCCATAGATAGGGGATAAGTCGTTAAGATGGGAAGACCCCTATAATAGGTGGTATTCACAATAATGGTGAAGATCTGTTCATTGACTGGTCTCTGTAGCAGGTACAGTAGGTTGTTTCTATGTGTGTACAAGTAGCTCTTCTCTTTTGTAAATGTGATGGTGTTTTTGTCTTGTTTCAGCTTTGCTTTGCCTATAAAGAATATCTAACAAATGGAATTATTCTAAATTTTCAATATGAAGACAGCAGCAATCTAGGAACCATCAGAACCATATCTGATACTTTCAGCTACAACTTTGTTCAAGGGAACAGGTATGACTCACTGTATTTTAACTACACCATAATGTCCTGACCCCAACAGTTCTTGATCACTAAAGAGTGCCATGGTTGAGTAGAACCATGGGTTCATAGTATGGCAGGCCACCATAGCTGACACTGATAATGTTGGAAATCTGGCTATCAGCTAACAGGAAAATGTGACAGTATCACAGTAGGCCTAGGGAGAGCCTGATGTTGACATAGGTGTATGCTTTGTGGCACTGATGCTCTCCCAAAGAGCTGATGGAGGACCAAGGAGGAGTGCAAATAGTGGCGTACCAAAGGGGCAGCGTGCAGCTGGACCCCATGTAGTGCATAAAGAACTTGTGATTGGGCTTTGTAATGGGAAACTGGGCATGTCCATTGTGAGAGTGTCAGTGGACTGGAGGCTGGAGTGGGGTTATTCACTGTTAGAGTGTTGGAGAACTGGAGGGCAGATTGGGCTTGTTGATTATGGAAGTGTCTGGAAGGTGCACAACTGATAAGGCACTAGGGTGGCTTGGGTGGTGGACTAGAGATTGTTGGGGACCAGGAAGACTGTAATGGGTTGTGTTGTAAAAGTTTGAATGAGTTGTGTTGTAGTGTTGTAAAAAGTAGAATAATTGTGGCAAACTCTTTTACTGTGCAATATTTTACTTTATTATTTTATTACATTGCTGTTATGTTTAAGTGTGCCTTGCCTTTCGGGGGTTGACCAGCCAGAAAAAAATATTTAATAATAGCTAAGGATGGTCTAAAATAACAAATGCAGTGATACCCACCCCACAGATCCTACACTGATTTGATTTTGACGTTGCCCCATCCTCTATCGATGTCTCTTTCCTTGTCCAGTGATGATGTCTGGACTTGTGACATGTGACCAATGCATCCAATCACTGGTTCTAGCTACTCAGTTATGGCAGGAGGTAGCTTTTGTCTATAAATAGGTTTGCTTACAGTTATATACTGACATGAGAGCCCTGAGCGATATGTGCCCAAGCATTGGAACCCATTGATGGTGTCCATGTGGAGTTTCGCTTTGTGGGGCCTTAGCAAAAACTAAACCCATAAAGTAATGGTAGAATGTAGGGTTTTCTCCCATTCCACCCCACAAATATTTTTTTTACTGGATTACAATTCATTATATGGAAAATTATATGGTGCCATTAAAGAATACAACTTGTCCTGCAAAAACAAGCCCTCATAAAGATATGTCGATAAAAAATAAAAAAAATGTTATGGTTCTTCGAAGGCAGGGAAGATAAAATGAAAACACTGAATATGCCATATCCTTAAGGAGGTTAAGCAATTCCAGTTGACTTGTCTTGAGAATGTCTTCATACAAATGTGAATATATTCCTATGTCCTTAGTGATGGTCTTATATATAATCTAACATCTCTTATTTCACAGTTGGACATATACCTGTATAGATTTATTACAACTTGTTAAAACCAAGTACTCGGGCAGAAATTTCAATGTGCTGTATATCAACCTACAGTCAAACCAAGATTATTATTTAGATGTCTTGTACATTGGGCAGACTCTAACTACAAATGACCCAAATGGTAAGTCACAGGAAAAATGTAAAAAAAAAAAAAAAAAAGGCAGTAAACCCTGCAAAATTCCCAAAACCGCAATGTTTGAACAAGAATTTTTATAAATTTGTTTGGCTGGATTCACATGCTGGATGGGATGGATTGGTTTTGATGTCAGTTTATTGTATACTGTATACTGACGAATGCAACATCTGTTAAACATATACAGTACGTCATGAACTTGTCAATAGGTTTCCATGATGTATCTGTTAAGTGGATGCCAATATAGTCAGTGGGTAATGGATGCATTAAACAGATGACTAAGGACTTATTCACACATCCGCTTATTACATACATGTGGCGTCCAAGCACCATACGTTTCAATGTGTTTATTCAGACGTCACTGTTTTTTGTGGACTGTAGATCCACAAAAAAACAACGGAAGCACTTCTTTTTCCACTGATTATGATCCATCATGGAGGCATCAATGAAAGTCTATGGTTCTGTAAAAAAAAAAAAAAAAAAAAAAAAAGAGATGACATCCATGTGTCATCCATTTTTCACGGATGCTGTCCACAAATAGCACGGATCTCACACGTCCATGGATGCAGAAGCGCCATAGATCACTGTAGATCTGACTTCTGAATATGTTGCTACTAGGGAAATGTAGTATTCAAATGAATTGACAACCGTGTAATACGTGTAGTACCTGACTGGTTTGAGTGTGCCAGAGGGGGAGCCACTGAGCAATAGAGGGAGGCATATAGAAAGGGGTTGTGTAATTGTGGCAATATTGCCATGTAATGATCCAGCCATTAAAAGAAGTCTGTCAGGTCCAAAATGTCACCCAAACCAATAATAGTACCATGTCACCCAAACCAATAATAGTACCATGTAGGTACTACATACACTTGTGGTCACAAACAGATGATGCAATGCAGAGATAATATAATCAGAGATAAGCAAATCAGCCCACAAGTGCATCTGGACTGGTCTGATTTACAAGTTTTGCCTATAGAGAGCTGCAATGCTCCGGCTCTCCTCTGAGATTGCCACTCCTTTAACTGTGATTGAAATTTTCAGCCTCTACCTGCTTCAGGAAGTCACTGCAAGAGTTGTTTGTTTGTTACAAATTTTCCAAAACCCAAAAATATTTGGGGTTTGCCACCCATGAATCATTATTATGCTCTGGGGTTTCTTCAACCCCAGAGTATAATATTCAAAGGCCCAGGGGAAGGTGCGTAAAATAGTAAAAAGTAATACTCACCTTCTCTCACCTCTCCTGGTCTTCCCCGCGATGTCCAGTGCTCTTTCTTGGCTGTCTTCTGGCCTCTTCCGGCCTCCTGGGTGATGTCAATGGCCCTGGATCACCGCAGAGGCCTGTGATTGGAGCTCAGTGGTCATGTGGGACATGTCAACATCAAGGCACTTGCATTAGGACGTTAAAGATCTCCAGAAAGGATGGTGGGCAGTCTGTATAGCAGATATATCAGTGTGTTGATCCAAAGGAAGGCAAGCAGGCTTAGTGTGGCCTAGGGGCCCCCCCGGCTTATGGGGCGACTGCTGAGACCCTTATAGCTACTCCACTGGTCCAGTGTGAACTCCACCTATTACATTAAGCATCAGTTATAATTGTTCCATCTATAGGCTGTTTTATGCATATTCTGGTCTAGAATATTAGCTACTGTTCAAATTATTACTAATCATGTCATATCTGTAAATATTTTTTTACTCTTCAGTTATGAACATTTTCTGCTAATGTTCTATATTGCAGTCAATAGGAGGAGACCGGCTTTATCAGACATTGGACTCTTCATACAAGATGTCAGTGTGACCCAATCTGTTGTCACTTCTAAAAACCAGTATACCATTACTATAACCCCATATAATTGTGGATACAACTTGCCACTTTTTGCTGCTGGATTTGCAGAGGTAGGTAATGGGGTATTCTGATTTTTTATATGACAAGTAATATGCAATGTAATGTAAAAACCTACAGCTATTTTATGGACAGATAAACAGTCATTTAATGTATATGTGAAATGTCCAGATGCAGGTACAGTATATCAACACACCCATATACCCTGGGAGTCTCCCAATGTCTAAAGGGGTGATGCCACAAAAATATTTATCCACTATCCATAGGATAGAGAATAAATAAGTGATGGTGGGGATGTGATCGCTGAGACCCCCACAGATACTGAGAACGAAGGGGGTTTTTTTTGCCCCAAATTCAGCCTGACTACAGCCAGGTTGAGTGCAGATATGTCACTTGGTGGACAGTGCTCCCATTCACTTCAATGATAGCACCGGACATAGGCTATCTCTGGCACTCCCATTGAAGTGAGTGATGGCACAGATTTGTCCGTCCACCAAGTGACATGCCTACATTCAACACATTCTCAATGGGAGGTAAAACATCCCCCATTTTTCGGGTTCATGAGGGATGACCCACACCAATCAGGTACTTATCCTATATCCTATCTATAGAGAATAAATACTTTTTGAGACATAACTCCTTTAAGACCCTTCACCTGATCACCTGTAAGTTTGTATGACAGGCACCCGGTGGAAACACATACTTATTCATTTTTTAATTTTTTTTATGGATTTTTTTAAAAGAAAATCCCTGCTACAGTGCAGTGCGGGAATTATTCACCATGTGTAGAGACTGGCCGTCTACCAGCACTGGCTCTTTCACCACTTTTTTGGAGCCAGATGTCTGGACAGGGGTGTAGCTATAGCAGAGGTAGCAATCGCTACTGGGTCCTGGGGCCTTGGGGGGCCCAAAGGTCTCACTACAACATAGGAAGACACCACTGTTTTAGATAGCACATGGAAATTGGGGGCCATGTTAGATATTTTGAATTGGGACCCAGTTATGCTGTAGTTTCTATAAGGCGGGTGTCTTCTGATACTAATTCATTTCTTACTTTATTTTACTTTTTTTTTTCTAATATATATTTTTTCTATAGGACATTCTGAACAGCTCAGATTCAGCGATCTATACCACATCATCCTGGACACAAAATGCATTGATCCAGATAAATCGGACCCAGACAGCGTCCCCTCCCGTTGGTGGAACATTCAGTATTCAAGCTTATGGAAGAAACTTAAGTGGTACGGTTACATCTCAGTCGTCATGAATCTGCTTGGAATTAGAAGGGAGTCTATCATTACCCCGAAAAAACGCTTTTAAACTACTTATATGCTGTTGTAGGGGCTGTTACTCCCATACTGTAAAAGCTTTTCTAGTGTCAAAGTACAATCTAGCTGCCAGGAAATTATTTATATCATTTATTCCATATACATATGAGCTGTTGGGTGCACCTGGGGAGTGGCCAGGCCTGCTGGAGCACCCTATTCAGTTTGTGATGTCAATATTTCTGTTTATAGAGTAGTGCTGGGCAGCAACCACATAAGAAAATGGACCTCCAGTCCATTATGTCTGACACATTTCTTCCAGGAGAAGCATAGGCCAGACATTTTCCTGAAGAACCCAAATGTAGAAGAATTCCTGTCTATTCAATGCAAGGATGAATCAAGTCCATAGAATTGGAGCCATACCAATAGACTAGAAGTTTAACTTCCACTCCCCTGATGCTGATTATGTTTTTATGCTCTAATAGGCTAAATGGACATTGGATGTCTTCATTAGACAACCTCTAAGGTGTATAGTTAGAAGTAATAATCATAACTGACTAGGTCAAGCTTATGTTACACCAGTGAATCCCAACAGGGCGTCCAGGAGTTCCTTGGAAACCTACCAGGCGCCTGCGACACTCTGGTTGGGAGGATGAGCATACGCCTTCATGCAACATTATCTGCATTCTTAGAATGTATTTTATCTTTTGGTACAAATTATTTGGTACAAGTGCCCCGAAGATTTTTATTTTTATTTTTTTTTTGCCAAGGGTGCCCTGAGTTTGAAAAAGTTGGGAAACAATATGTTAGACAATGCCCTGTGCAGTATGTATTGTTGGTAGCCTCATCTTCGTATGGCATACTGTCCTACAATGTACAAATAACTAACATACGATCCCTAAAAATAATCGTCATACAGTATGGTGCTCAAATAAAAGCATTTAAATAACAATACTACATTGGACCACGACCATACATGGCAAAAGATTATACAATGTACATGTCTGTTATGTGCAGTGTCACACAATACCTAAATACCATCATATAGTCCTCAAATGATAGCAACACACAGTGACGAAATATCAGCTGCATACATAAAGTAATATACAAACAGTTGTATACAATAAACAAAAGATGTGTAGTAGTGCAAAGCCTCAGGGGGTATTGATACACCTCTTGTGGTCACTCAGGTTGCAAACCTTAAGGCCAGCCATGGTAACTGGTAAGACCAATGTCAATCGTCAATAATCATTTTCCTTTGGTTGTTCTATAGATCTCCGTGTAGACATCTCTGACGCTGATCTGAAATATGCGTTACAGACCATTCCAGAGTTGGGCCAAATTTCCATAATTTCAAGTTATGGAACCTGCAGAGGACACACATGGCAAATAAAGTTCTTAACAGCAACAGGATAC
Organism: Leptodactylus fallax; assembly: GCA_947044405.1. NCBI lineage: Eukaryota > Metazoa > Chordata > Amphibia > Anura > Leptodactylidae > Leptodactylus > Leptodactylus fallax. The sequence goes on along the minus strand of CAMRHE010001066.1, from coordinate 51,786 downwards.
CAGCCGTTGTTACAGGTATACAGGTTTTTGTCTGTTCAAACCCACTACCATTTTGTGGCCCTTAGATCTTCTTGACCAATAGTATTAGTGTATTTGCTTATTCACACTACAGGTTTCTCCGGTCACGCACTATACGTTGTATTAATGGCCCCGTAGACATAAATGGATCTATTCACACAACCGTTGTTTTAATTGCCAGTGTGACCGATCTGAGAAAAAATTGAATCTGTGATATATTGAGCTGTCAACTCTATGAGGGATCCATGAAAGCGGATTACCCTTCGATGTACGCTCGCCGTTAATAGATTTTTCAAGGCACACGCAGCCCTGTTGTGTGAACGAGTCGTATAGCTGTATCTGCAACATTTTTTGTTTTTCTTTTAGAAGATATATCAGTGCTGGGATTGTCAGATGTAACAGAACTAGGGCTCTCATGTGGCACATTGTATCAGTCTTGTTACATAGGACTATGGGTATACTTATCATATAGGCATAGGGTGTGGGGTGGGGCGATGAGATAGGAAGGTGTGGGAAGAGGGGGTAATTAAAGAAAACTGAACTGAAACAGTTAACAATTAAACAATGAAATAACAGTGGTTCTCAACCTGTGGTAGCCATTATATATGGGGACACTTTGGAGGCCATTATATTACATGTGGAGCATTGTGGGGTCCATTATATTACATGGAGGCAGAGTGGGGGACATTATATTACATGTGGGGGCCATTATATTACATGTGGAGCATTGTGGGGTCCATTATATTACATGGAGGCAGAGTGGGGGACATTATATTACATGTGGGGGCCATTATATTAAATGCGGGGGCACTATGGAGCCATTATATTACATGTGGAGCCCTGTGGCACCATTATATTACATGTGGAGCTCTGTTTAGGCCATTATATTACATGTGGAGCATTGTGGGGTCATTATATTACATTGGGGCAGTGTGAGGGTTATTATATTACATATGAGGGCCATTATATTACATGTGGATAATTGTGGGGTCATTATATTACATGGAGGGCAGTGTGGGCACCATTATATTACATGTGGGAGCCATTATATTACATATGGGGGCACTGTCGGGACATTATATTACACATGGGGCACTGAAGGAGCCATTCTACTGAGTGTGAGAGCCATTATATTACATATAGGGGCCTTACAGAAATGTTGACAGAGGCTCCAAACAAAACCTTATTTTGTTAACACTTATAAGTGATCACTACTTTGGGGGTACTTGTTTAGGATATTTTCTCACTAGGGGGTACTGTGTTTTAAAAGGTTGAGAAACACTGGTCTAGAAGGTCCTATGAGATGAGTGACCTGGATATATACATAGTAGAGATAAATACATTGATCATTGTGCTCAGAGCAGGCAGAATGTAAGAGATGGAATTCTGGCAGACATTGTCCTAGGGTCAGACGTGAGGAGAAGAAATGTAGGGCTTCCTCAAATAAGACCATCAATGAGACCACACTTTTAGAACAGTTTCATACTCGTCATCTTTTCCTAATGGATTAGCTTCTCTAGTCTACAAATCTCATTTACTTTATTGATCCAATGGTCAATCGTTGGTGGCTCGGTGGTCCTCCAAAATCCGGAGATAAGTAGTTTTGCAGCCATTATTGGAAATGTAGGCAGATCATTCCTCCTAGGCGTGAAGGTAGTCAGGTAGCCATACAATAGTATTAGGGGAGAGTGAAATATTAGTAGAGCAGATGTGGTTCATTTTAAGAACAAGCTCTCTCTAAAAAGTCTGGATTAATAGGCATTACCACCAAATGTAGATCATGTTTCCCTTATTTCTGCCACACCTCATAAATCTGAGATGTCAGGGTTAACTAAATGCAACCAGGGTGGTGTCTTATACCATCTTGTAAGTAACTTGTATGAATTTTCTCTAATCCTGATACACTTGATAAAACCTTGCACGTTGGTCAGGATCTTTTTGCAATCATCAGGTGAAAGACGTGTGCCCATTTGTCCTCTCTCAATAAAACTATTTTGAAGCTGGAGTTGTTAATTTTTTTTTCACCTCTGACTCCACATTTTTGACCCCACTTCCTGCTTCTTATCATTATATCAAATTAGTACACTATTAGCTTTCACATAATTGCCTAAAATATGTGGAAGAGTGAAATGAATGAGTTGATCTGTAGATAATTCTTTGGCATCCATAGCGTGGTGTGAGAGGAATAAGCATTTTATAATTCAGTATCCTGTTTTTCATAGAGCAGTGGGGGAGAGCTCCTGCTGCAGCCAGTTGCCTTACAGCCACAGTGAGGTTTGAGAGAAGGAAGTTTTCTATGCTTAGTTTTTTTTATATCATAAAAATATTCATTGATTTCAGGTAACCGTTCTTCAACACCGTCACATGATTTAAAGTCTGTATCTAAATCTAAGCCATGTGTTTTACTTAGATAAATAGTTCCATGGTAACCGGTGTAAATGCTGCAGTGACCGCAGTAAAGGTAACTAATGGTGGCCTGTTTCGTCAGCACTTGCTTGGAGATATGGTGAGAACACCCAACAAAAAGCCACAGGTATGGAAAATTTGCATTATTTTTATAGAAATAATATAATCACTGATATTTACTAAGATGCGGATGTAATAGTAGTAAATATAGGAGTCTGTGAAGGAAGGGTGTCTTTAAAAGGGAAAATACACGCATACATGTATAATATATATACAGTATATATATATATATATATCTATATATATATATAGATATATATATATATTGGTAATGACATTGTTGTGGTAATAAGAGGACTATGTGTTGGGAGGCACAATGTCTACATTGGGTGGAATCTAAAGTCGGACAGATGCCTTCAATAACTATCAGCCAAGCTATTGTTCCCAAGTCCTCCATACATATACATACCTGTCTCGGCCCAATCCTTCATTTGGTTGACATCTTCCACGGGGCAAAGTCAGAACACCCACATACACACTAGATGGTGAGCAGATGGTATGTTGAGGAAGGCTGATTTACAACCAAAATGTGTCACAAGAGCCTTTTGAATAGATCTACAAATGAGTGCTGATCTATTGCAATTTTTTGGACTTACATGAAGCTGCCACCCCTAGACATGAGCACCACACTCTCCATCGACATGCTAACTATTTTTACCTTCTATCACCAGCTTAAGGCACCAGACAATCTACACCTATTGATTCCTGAGATTTATCCTAGTACTGATAAGAAACTTACCAGAAATAAGACAACTCAGTAACTTCTATTTTAATATTAATTTTATTTTTGGAGTGGGGAATTATACTTTTCTAACAATAAATCCCTGCTTTCTATGTTATAGGTTGAAGTCTACATAAATGGGATTCCTTCAAAGTGTTCTGGAAACTGTGACTACAGCTGGGATCCTATACAGACACCAGCTATCTATTCTACTAATACAGGTAATGATGGACACAAAGATTTTATATACTTTGTAACAGCATTTAAAGTGAACTGTTGTAATTTGTTATTCAATAGTGGTCTTCCCCTTTAAGAGCAGTGTAATACGACAGCCAAGAGCATTATCTTAATGACAATTCTCATTTTTTCAGATGTCAGTGGAGAGGATCAGGTATTGATAATAAATGGGACTGGATTTTCTAACAGCACCGGCAATGACACAACCTATGTGACCATTGGAAACTACTCTTGCACCATTCTTGCCCTCACTGGTAAGTTAAACTATACCAAATGGAGTAAAATAAATTACATTAAAGGAGCTGTCATAAGATAATCCATTACATTTGCGCTCTCTGGACATACAGTATGTAATATCATAAAGTGGGACCTCCATTCAATACCCCATTCATCAGCCAGAATGTAGACACATTAAGTAAGAGTAGCTGCAGCTCTGATGGACTTGGCCTAGCCTTGTATTACATGGTCACCCATTTATTTGCATGGACATCATGTAATACTACATTTCTCCTGAAGTGGCCACTATGTGTGGCTGATGTTGTCAGATGCCACAATCAACTGATCACCAGGACAGTGACTTTTAAAATAAGGAATTGGGTTGAGACAACCCCTTAATACCTTTATGTAGACCATCACTCATCATATGTATTTGCTCAGTGTAACCCATTTTGTTCTTATTTTGTGTGTATTTTATATATAGACAATGAGATCCAATGTCAAGTTCAGAAAGCAAGTGCTGGAACGTACCCGATCAGCGTGTACATTGCAGAAGTGGGATTTGCAGTATCGTATGGCGGATACTTGACTTTTACTTATAAGATCACAGTCTCTTCTATCACACCTTCATCCGGAAGTCGCGCAGGTATTTAAGTAGACCCCTTTATTTTTTAGTTTAGACAACCTTTTTATTTGCTTGGTTACGATAGGCTGAGCTAGCATGGACGTACCAAAGTCAGAATCTAACTGTAAGAACTAGACCTGTGTGACTGCCACAGAGGAAGACACAGACTCAGCTACCAAAAAAAACAGCAAGAAGAGATACTCCTTTTTGTTTTTTATTGTTAGACACCACCCTTAACTTTACATATAACCCCGTGTCTGTGCGTTAACATTGGAAATATCCTTCCTTTCTAGGAGGCACATTGCTAACAATTCATAGCTCCGCGTTTAGTGGGGACTCAGAGGTAAAACTTGGTGGCAGTGGATGTGCCGTGGTCTTTGCCAATCTGACGGTGATTGAATGCCTGACCTCTGCGGTAAGTTCATGTCATGCTTGTTATTGTATCAGTATTGTTTTTTGTTGTTATTTAAAGGTATTTTTTAAGGGATTAAGTTGGCAAGGTTTATTTTTTGTGATTTTTATTTTTTTTTTTTGTGTCAAATCATAATTTACTAATGTCAGATTTAAAAGGGTATTCCCAACTAAGGTTATGCCCTAAATGTCTAAAAGATGTAGTTCCTACCTCTAGGTATCTTCAATAGATATGTAGTATGGAAAGAACACATGTGTGGCCACATCTTCATTCATTCTCCATCTGGATGTGGAGACCATGGATCACCTCATTAGGAGGGATATGGGTTAGGGATCCCTGCTCTGGAGATTGGACCGCATTTGTGAGACATTTATGACATATTGTATAGATTTGTCCTGCACCCCAGAACCAGTGGGAAGAGGAGAAGCGGAACAATGGCTCCAAACTTGGTTGTCTTCTTCCTGCCAAACCTCCTGCAGGGCCTGGGGCGATGGTATGGTGGACAGGCTGTGTAGATGTTAACCCTGGCTGTTTCCTGTCTCCATTAACATGGAGATACAAATAAGTTAGTCCCGTGTCCACTTGTGTGGTATAGAGTGCTGGAGCGGCAGTACGTCTGTACACTCTCCCAAGGATACCTAAGACTTTTCTTGAGTGATTTAATATTAATGTCCAATTTCTGGACTCTGGATGTCTCTATGTTTGCCCAAGCACTAGGGGCCTTATTGGCCTATGTAATACAGTTTTCTCTGGGATATTAGGGCATTTATGAAAGGTTCCTCACCAGCAACCAGTGGTGGACGTCTCACTGGTAGCAATATCTTCAACAAACTTTGGGGACCCGATGGTCAGGGGTGGCCTTTTCCAAGGATCTCAGCCACTTACCTGGTCTGAAGAGCCTACTCTCTCAACTCCTAACACACTATCCCCTAACCATAATCACTTCTAAGGGAGGGCTAAACTTCTAGAAAGTGCTAAGGGATGTCTCTCCAGCGTACAGATATCAGCTCAGCTGAAATGGCAAAACCCCTAGTAAAAGGCCTAGTACCAACATTACACAATAGTAGAAACGCAAAAACAACATTTTCCACAGGTAGTGTTCCTGTGAGACACTACATATGCTGTAAATGTCATAGGCGTGAATACTCCTTAAAGTTTATTCCCTGAAATGTTGCATTAACTTCTAGACAATGAACAGTCACAGTAAAATGATATTTGTCTATTTTCAGGGACCAGAAGGCTTTGCTGATGTTTTTGTTTTCATAAATGGACTGAATGGGACCTTACAAAATGCCTTTGATTTTACCTCTGACTCGGCACCCACCATCACTGGAATCAGCCCAAATACCAGCAGTGTTTTGGGTAATACAACCCTGACCATTTCAGGGAATAACTTCCAAAATCAGTCAGTGGCCAATGCTGTAATTCTTGGGAATAAACCGTGCGAGGTTCTGGTATGGACTCCAACTGGTATAACATGTCTTCTGCCCGCACTTCCTCCTGGGAAGTACAACGTCCTGGTACAAGTCGGAAACTGGGGATTTGCCATATCCAGGTATTTATATTCTTTTTATTATGTGATATCTGTTAAGTATAGTTAACTTGTGGACTCTTGAAGATGACTATAACTATCATGAATGTCAGAATTCTAGTGTTGGCAGAAATCACTAGTGGATAACGCACTTATCATAAAAGAAGATCAGTACTGTAGGAAGTGACTACAAAATCACATCAAAGTAGCAGAGTAAATGGGATTTTATGACCTAGATATGAATGATATTTAGAACCATGGATTTTTGGACTTGGTCCAGTCTAATGGATATGGTGTGTCCATGTATTTCGTGGTCAACCATTTACTCATGACCTGCAGGTAAAAATGTGCGGTCATTTCAGTATTCCTTTGCTGACAACATCTAATCATGGGGGTTTTCATTAGTTTGGACAACCCCAGGAAGAAGTCAACCACTGCATGTAAATGTAGCCTCAGGTCTTATGCACACAAAGGTACATCCATACAACCTCCAATTTGTACGTCTGTGGATCTATACTGTGCATCTGTATGCTTCTGATTTCATATGGAGATTTGTGGGGAAAGAAACTGTCGCATGCTGTATTAAATTTCATATTATAGTAATATTTTTCTTTATGGAACACCATGTGGCGGCACGTAATATGCCTGCAGCTCTATAATATGCATAGATGCAACTGTATCAGGATCCAGACCCCAAAAGGTACATATAAATGGGACAAAAATTCGTATTCCATGGAGAAATTAGAACATTCCTGGGGCTTCAATGTGCTAATTTTATCCATGCAACTACAGTATAAGCTTGTGTGCCACCATGCAGATTCTGTACACATGGCTCTGCTTTATGCAAGGGGATATAGGCAACATAAGCCATTTAAGGCCTCCTCCTAATGCTGATCATATACTATAGCTGAACAGTTATGTCTCCCTACATCCCATACACATGTACACTTGGACAAACATGTACTGTATGTGTTCTGAATGAGCACTTCAGCACCCACCTGTTTTCTGAGGATCAGGTATCCAACAACCCAATTATTCTCTCTCCCAAAGTAGCGGATTATAATATGCATGGCTGCAGCTAGTATTCCCATAAGCAAGGGGGCAGCATCATAGTGCGGACAATGTGTGCCTACCCCAAAAGTAGAGAGGGATCCTGCTGATGGTGGTGGGCCACAATCTTCATAAAGCCCAGGCCCTTGATAATCTTAATTTGCCCCTGTTCTCACTTCATTATCTGTTGGGAAGAGTCAGGAGGCCCTCATACATTTTATCTGCCTCTCTCTGCTTCCCTCACATATACTAATAGTTGTCTTCCTATCCCAACAGTACTGAACCAGGAAAAAAATCGCCACCATGGCCAATGGGCTATATCTGGTATTGCAGTTCATCTTCATTCAATGCCAAGGATAGGGCATATAAAGTTTTGCACCAATCGTAGTACAGTGAAGGGATAGTGTAGTGAAGGGATCACCGTGAAGTGAATTGGTAGTGTAGTGAAGGGATTGGCGGACATATTACACTTTGCCATTGTTTTATTGCAGCATGGGTAGTAAAGCCTCAGTTGAGTATATTCTGGAAGTGAATAGCGTGTCCCCACAATATGGATCCCTGTATGGAGGTTCTCAAGTGACACTGACAGGATCCGGGTTCAGTCTGGACCCCAATGAAAATCAAGTACAAATAGGTAAAGTATTAATCATATTTATTCCTGGGAAAGCTGGGTAGCAAACAGTGTGGCCCATTAAAGCTCCTGTGGGGGTTGTCATCCAATTTTTCCAGAGCTGAATTGCTTCTTCAATGATGTTGATGTGTAATAAATGTTTCACATCTTAGATAGATATAATATTATATTCATATATTTCTTATATTCTAGGATCCCTACCATGCAACGTCTCGGTCAGTTCAGCCACTGAGTTGATCTGTGTGATTCAAAGGCCCGGCACAGTATATACGGTAACAAATGATGGAAAAGATTCAGGTGAGTACAATATCCTTGCCAGCGCCATGCTATACAATCGACCACAGCGTATGCTGAAATGTATATACATGTACATTATGGGGGAAAAACAGCAACAGCTTTCATTGTACCGGAGCAATTTAAAAAATGTAAGCCACGCTGTGACTGTCATTTTAGAGGATTATGATGAGGCCGTGTGTTTCTTGTCATGGCTGCAATATAATAAATGTGAACATTATTAACCAAACATCACCTATAAGCAATGGTAAAATCATCCACTACCATGACGTAACCAGAAAATTTCTCTATGGAAAAAAGTTTCAAGTGACCCTATGGTTGGAACTAGAGATGAGAAAAACCGGTTCAGATCGAACTGGATTTGACCCGAATTTTCCAAAAGTTTCGGGTTCAACCCAAAACTTTGGGGGTTCGTCATCTGCAAACCGAAATTGAAATGATTACACTCTGGGGTCTATTCAGACTCCAGAGTATAATAAGTGAAGGACCTGGGGTGGTGTAAAAAATTAGCAAACAATTATACTCACCTTCTCTCACCTCTTCTGGGCCTCTTTGCGGCGTCCAGAACTGTTTCTGGGTCCTCTTCTGGCCTCTTCCAGCTTCTTGAGTGACGTCATGTGCCCCAGAGTTACTGCTGAGGCCTGTGATTGGGTCTGAGCAGTCACATGAGGGCTCTGAGCTAGGAGGCCAGAAGAGGACCCAGAGATGCCGCGAAGAGGCCTAGAAGAGGTGAGGGAAAGTGAGTATTACTGTTTGTTATTTTTTTTTACACCTCCCCTGGGCCTGAAGAGACCCCAGAATATAATAATTTCACTTCCGGTTGTATCCAAACAAGTTTGGACCAAAACAAACTGGGAGGCCGACTTGTCCGAACCCAAAATGAAATGATTCTTTAGACGTTCACCCTTCTTTGCTTAGAATTTTTTTTTCTCATAGATATTTTGACACAATAATCCCAAAAATTGACCTCACAGCTGTGCTACTACTATGTTTTTGCCAGGGCTACACACTTTTTTAGATACAGTCTTTTTTTACTGTCTACAGTGCATGCCTATAGATTGCAAAATACATCTGCAGTCTACAGGTATGCACTGACTTGCTGGCAGATCAATGTATTCCTTGTGTACTGCAGCTTACTACAAAACTGTACAGTACATAGTCCAGGTCTTATTTGCACAACACCATTGGCAGACCAGTTATACTGATTTTCTGCTTGACATAGTTCACATTGATACATTGATTGATATGATATTATATATTATACTGTATATTGATTGTACATTATGCATTGTTTAATAATTGTATATTTTCTTTAGCGTACGGCACTGGTTATGCCTGGTCGCCATCAACCCTGGTGATATCTCCCGGAGACACTGTAGTTTGGCAATGGCACTCTCTGCCGCTCATCACAGGTATTGGATACAGAGTATTCTCAGTGTCAAATCCTGGAAACTTCACCTATGATGGAATTTCCTTCAACAGTGGGGCTCGTGTGCCCTCAGGTATGTACCCATTTTAGCAGTAGTTTAATAAGATAAGATAATCCTTTAATAGTCCCAACATGGGGAAATTCAATTTGTTACAGCAGCAAAGATAATACAAACACAAAAAACAATATATAGAAGCTCCAAGGTAGCGGCATTACAGTGACAGTAGGTACAGATAGAAAGGTACAGGTAAAAAAGTAGTAGAAGGGTCAGTGTTGGTTGTACAGCCTAACCGCAGCGGGGAGGAAAGACTTCCGATAGCACTCCTTTTTACACTTAGGGTGTAGCATTCGGTCACTGACAGCACTGCTCAGCGCTATCACAGTCTCATGCATCGGATGGGAGTTATTCTCCCGCATGGAGCTCACCACGGACAGTATCCTTCTGTCACCCACCACCTGCACTGGGTCCAGGGGGCTCCCCAGGACAGAGCTGGCCCTTCTAATCAGCTTGTCAAGTTTATTTCTATCCCTGGTTGATATACTGCTCCCCCCAGCAGGCCTCTCCGAAGAAGATGGCTGATGCCACTACCGAGTTGAAAAAGGCCATAAGAATTGCCCCCTGGACTCCAAAGGCTCTCAGCCTCCTAAGCAGGTAGAGCCTACTGTGGCCCTTTCTGTACAGTGCATCCAGGTAATCTGCCCAGTCCAGCTTATTATTGAGGACCACCCCTAGGTACTTATAGGTGTTGACAATCTCAATGCCCGTCCCCTGGATGTCCACTGGTTTAGGAGGGCATCTGCACTTACGAAAGTCCACCACCATCTCCTTGGTCTTCCCCGCGTTAATCTTCAGGTGGTTCCGGTGGCACCAGTCCACAAAATCCCGGTTCAGTTCTCTGTACTCCCTGTCATCATCATCTGTGATGAGGCCTACTATTGCAGAGTCGTCAGAATACTTCTGTAGGTAGCAGCTGGATGAGTTGAACCTAAAATCTGCAGTGTACAGTGTGAAGAGGAAAGGGGCGAGAACCGTACCCTGAGGTGCCCCCGTATTACAGATCACGGTACCTGACACACAGTCTCGGGCTCTCACATACTGAGGTCGGTTTGTGAGGTAGTCTAGGATCCAGTTGGAGAGGTGGTGGTCCACTCCAGCAAGGATCTGCTTGTCTCTCAGTAGCCCCGGCTGTATGGTGTTAAAAGTACTGGAGAAATCAAATAACATTATTCTCACAGTGTTCCCTGGTTTCTCCAGGTGAGAAAGAGCTCTATGCAGAAGGTGGATGGTGGCATCATCCTCCCCAATGATAAGCAAACTGGAGAGGGTCCATATCCGAGCTCACTAGAGGGCGGAGATGTGTGAGAACCAATCTCTCTAAGATCTTTATCAGGTGGGATATCAATGCTACAGGTCTGTAGTCGTTAAGGTCCATCGGATGAGGTTTCTTTGTAATATCCTACCGGGGTTATTTTTGTGAAAATTTTTATTTGTTTGGCTACTGTATTGTAGGATGGTGTTCGCATCCTTTGATTAAGGCTTCATTCACATGTGCACCAGGTGTGTTCATCTGTCGCAGATCCATCACCGAATGAAAAAGTGCTGCAAGCCTTACTTTTTCATCTAGTGATTTCAGTTAAAAAAGTGGACACCCGACAGACCTCATTACAGTAAATTGGGTCCCTCAGACTCCATTCATTTCTGTTATTTTTTGGGTCCATTGTCTGTTTTTTCGTTCTTTTGGTCCTCCGATAGACCAGAAGAATGGAAATCAAAGCACAGATGTGAACGTAGCATAAGCATATAATTATTATTGATTACACATAAATGGCCTCTTGAATTTTCTTGAATTAGCATTTAGATTCAATTCGTGGCATTTAGGTGCAAATATATTCGGTACTAATCAAAAGTACCTCGATTGTCCTGAAAAGTTGTTCATTGTACTTTTTGGACATATGGTAGGTTCATACCTGCGTCTTACTTTCCATTCTTCTAGTCTGTCGGAGGACCAAAAGAAAAGAAAAATAGACACCGGATCCATTAAATGATGGACACGAATGGAGCCTGATGGACCCCATTGACTATAATGGGGTCTGTCACGTGTCCATTTTTTTAAATTGAAACCGCCAGATGAAAAAGTCAGACTTGTGACTGCAATGTAGTCTCCAAACAGGGACTCCAACGTATATATGTGAACCTGGCCTTAGCTGTAAGCTTATTGCTGTTGTCATTGGCTGGTTTACACCATGTGGTTGGGAGTTTATTCTTGGTCATAGAAACTAGGTGAGTGACTGAGAGTTAGCGATTCATGCTGGACAAATTCCAAAAGTTTCAGATTTGCTCTACTTACATGTAATCTAATAGACAGTAGGAAGATTATTTTAAGATGGAAGAGGGCTCGCTCACCTACTGTCATATATTGTATTGTACCCTAGTGGCACTTCCTTGAAAGCTCAATATTTTGGGATGGGGTTTACATATTTTTCATTGCGTTACATGACAGCTCATTGACCTGAAAACGCTACATAGTAGAAAGATACTGATAATGTTTCTTTTTTAAGGTGTCTTTTCATATCAGTTCACATCTCCTGGGGATTATTACTACAGTAGTGGCTATGTTAATGATGGCAACACCATAGTTATGCAAGGAGTGGTCCATGTAATGCCCATCAGTGACCAGAGCAGCCCAGTGCGTGTGTATCTTGGAGGAATGGAGGCCACCTATGCTTCTGGTAAGTAAACATAATATACAATCTTGAGCATTAGATTTTGTACTACAACAAAATTTGTCCTAAACTGTAAATCTAGACAGTGGCTATGATGGAATGATAAGAGTTTTCTTTTTGGAGGCCAAGTAGATAAACTTTGATAAATTCTACATTGGGCTAATGGGCTATGATGAGCATGGTCAGTGGTCCAATGTGGGTTTCAGATGTTGTCAGTTGGTCAGAGCCATACTCAACAATATATACTCCGAATTGCGGTACATTTTAAGACCCACCACTGTTCCACCTTTGTAAATGAACTTTGCCCCTTTGTCTAGAAAGTCCCCCTTGGGTTTTGAACAGAATATAATAAGGCTATAATATGGCTATGTGACACTCCTGGACCCCCACTGATCCTGAGATTGAAGGGCCCAAAGCTCTGCTTTAGTGTTATATCCTGTTCCTTGCTTTTCTATGAACAGCGACCTGCAACTCTGTCTATTTCAGGATCATGACTGTCCAGACAGTCTGACCCCTACTGATCAGAGAGTGGTTACATACCCGAGCAATATGCCATCATTTTCAGTAATGGCAATAAGCCTTTAATATAAGGGATAGGTTTCTGACTGCTGGGACCCCCCGCAAGAATGGGGGTCCTGAAGCCTTTTGTAGTTTTGGGAATATTTTTTATGTGTGCCACTTTCATCCTTTTCTCCCAGTCTTGTATGTTCACCACTGGTTATTAATCCCTATACTAAAATACTAAAGCCACCATCCGGTAAGAGCATTCATTGTCATAACTTGATTTGCCATTGATGTTTCTACAGGTCCGCTTCTCTCCCTATCGCCAAGTGCCTGTGTCACACCAGATCCAGAGTGCCCACAGTTCACCTCCCCAGCTGCCAGTAACACAAGTTTTTGGTTTGGATTCTCAGAGTGTTATTCTCCTATTATGACTGACATTACACCAAACTCTGGAACAATCCATGACTCAATAACCATCACGGGAACTGGGTTCAGTAACCTCACTTGTGCCAACCAGGTATACAGCCTTATCAGTCCGCTTACAATATTAGAATTGGGACCAACTGTGATAAATGATTGTAGTGCTAGTTTTTTTTGTTTTGTTTTTGTACTATTTTGTCTTGCCTGTTTTTGTGCACATATTTTTCTGCCATTTTTTTCCCCCATAAAGTAGTTTACGGGAAAATGCCAAAAAAAGAAAATATACACCAACCCATAGCCTCTCTTTTATCTCTTTTATCCTCTCTTTTTGCAAGCGTGCCAGAAAAATAACTCCATGATAATATGCCCTGGATAATATTCTGGAGTGTTTTTTTATTTCAGGGATTTTTTTATTGTTAGGCTACCCGCACACCAGGGAGTCTCCAAGGCCAGAACTATACAGTCAGTGGAACCAGAAGCTGGTAGCTTCAACCATTGTATTGTGGTCATGTCAGAGTGCAAAGTGCAGGGGTTGGGTGTTGGACCGCCACCAATCAGATGGACTGTCTTAAAGGGAATGTGTCACCAGGAAATGACCTATTGTTTAAATCAACTTTCTATGTTAAAAGTGTTTTTTTAAGAATTTTTGGTGATGTTGATTTTAATTTTCCAAATTAATATCTATATTTTTTAAAAATCTGAAATATGCTAGGTTCACACCTGCGTTCAGGTTTCCGTTCGTGGGGTCTGCTTGGGTACATATACAACCTTCTGTTTCTTTCATGCTGGGAACACTGGATCCCATTCTATCATGCATGTTTCCTTCATGCTGGGAACTCCACTAATCTATCAGTTTCCTCAATCAAGTAAATAGGGGATAATTTGTAATTCCCAGAATAGCCCTTATTAAGGACCTTTCACCACTTCCACCAACTCCAGCCTTTGTATCATTTAATAGGTTCCACTCCATCGATTCCAGTTAAGTAGGAATTTTTTCCCTAGCCCCCACCATTCCTGAGCAATCAGTGATGTTAGTTTCAGCCCTATCTGTGCTGTCAAGTGGGTGGTCCCTATCTGTGTACTTCAGCCCAGGACTGGCCATCTGACAGTGGAGAGCCTAATTAGCATATTTCGTGCTGAAACTAACTGCATTGATTGCTCAGAGGTAGGGGCTAGAGATTAAATTCCGACTGTGCCAGAATCAGTGGAGATGTGCCTATTGAAGGATGCAAAAAGTTGGAGTTGGTGGAGAAGGAGAAAGGTCCCCTTTAATCACATTGTACTATAGACTTTTACAGCTAATGGGAAGTAGATCAAAACTGGTGCCAGGAAAGTGAAGCTGTTTCCCATATGACCCATCAGGTCTCTCTTTGCAGAGCCAGGTTGCCATGGATAACTACTCCATTGTTACTTTGCACCAGTTTTGATACATATACCCAATACAGAAAAATTTAATAAAGCCATTTATTTATGGTTCTGCCTCCAAAATCCTGTTTTCTTGTGTCTTTTTATCTCAGGTGTCAGTCGGCAGGTATCCCTGTGTTGTCTCTTCTGCTGACAAGAATTCAGTTACATGTCACCTGGATCCCCAGAACTCAATGGATATTGGGGTTGCAGAAATGGTGTCACTTACAGTAAACAACCTGGGCAATGCTATAAACTCTTTAAGAAACGAAATGGACAGGAGATTCGCCCTACTACCCCACATTGACTATATCTCTCCAGTCAATGGGTCAACTACAGGATCGACCAGAATTACTATACACGGGTCCGGGTTCATAGATGTAAATGGTAGCGTTGCAGTCTCAGGGTTAGGATGTAACATTGTATCTGTGAATTACACAGATATTGTATGTGACACTCTATCCAGTTATTCACACAGTGTTAATTTTGGGGTCACAGTGAAGGGAATCATGGCCCGGTGCATTGGATCCTGCAGCTTTACCTATTCCAGTGCACTTACACCACAAGTATCCAATGTATACCCAGCTCAGGTTGGAAACACTTCCACCACCATCTACATCAGTGGCCTTGGCTTTGGGGCAGATGTTAATGATGTAGTCGTTTATGTTGGTGACACAAAATTATATGTAGTAAATGTCAATGACACATATATAACATGCAACATAGACCCCATTCCTGCCGGAAACTATCCGGTCACAGTTACTGTACTAAGTAAAGGCTTGGCTCAGGGGTATTTCACCCTGACAAGTCCTGCTGTGGCCACCCTCTTGACACCTTCTGGAAGTGTTTTAGGTGGAACTCTTCTACTCATACAAGGGAATGGATTTCATCCTGTTAATACCTCTGTGCAAATAGGTGGTGCACCATGTCCAGTTACAGCAGTTACTCCTGGCAGTCTCCAGTGCACTACTCCTCCCAGCACCATTGCTCAAACTACAAGTGTGAACATCCGTATACCAACTGCTTCTTACCCATCACTCAGTTTCTCCTACTCTGAAGCCAACACCCCAACAATAACTTCAATTCTTCCAAACACAGGTAAGACTTTTTGTGAGTATTGGTAAATCATTGTACTTGTACAATTCTGAAACGTATTTTCTTATTTTAGCATATATGCACCAGATTATTACATTTGCTGTATTTACATGTCAGATCCTAAATCTTGTTCTTTGTGTTGTTTCTCAGGACCATCAGGAACCAACATCACAGTGTCTGGTTCAGGTTTTGGTTTGGATGCCTCAAAAATGACTGTGACCATTGGCAATGCCACATGCTCTATCATAGCGGCGTATGAAAGCCAGCTGAACTGCACTGTCGGAGATCACTGGGGCGGCACATTCCCTGTTTCATTCCAGAATATAAAGGGATTTGCAAGATCCAGTGTAAGATTCGGCTATGAACTTAGTCTGACTGCTGTCTCTCCAAATCAAGGTGAGTCTAGTTCTGCCAAAGCTGGTGACCTCCAGTAGGTCCACCATTACAGGTAGATGGGTTGGGTACACTGTGAATTTGCTATCGAGATTTGAAGCATAATACAATACCAGCATGAATGATATATTAACCATGTGCTGCAGGAGCATGCTGCAGCAGAAACTGATGCTGTGGATTTCCACCATGGATTCACTTTCAATACATACATTGACTCCTGCAGCAAATCAACAGCAAAGCTGTGACAAATCTGTATGTAACACATGTGGTTTTGCTGCACATTAACGGGTAAAAATATTGCTGACGTATCTTAAAGATAAGTCACTAATGTCAGATCTCTGGGGGTCTTACACCCGCCACCCCCATTGATTAGCAGTTGATACACAGAGAATCTGTATAGTGGCAGAACTGAGTCACTGCAGCTTAGGTCCCACTCAAATGAATGAGAGCTGATCTGCAGTTCCTGATCTGGCCACTGCACAGAGATTGCAGCTGTCTACTCCCTGCCCCATTCTCTGCGTATGAGCTACTGAAAACAGCTGATAGGTGGGGGTGCCAGGTGTCGGAACCCCACCAATCTGATATTGATACCTGTTCTTAGGAAAGGTCAGCAATATTTTTAGCTCTTTCATTGCAGATACTGTATACCACAATACTTTGTGGAAAATTAGTATGTATGAACGTATCCATGTCTCCACCCAAATAGCAAAACTGCTTAGTTATATATTGATGTGGTAGTTGTATATAGATCTAACTGTAGACCACGGACCTGTAATGGCAGCCATTTTGGTTGTCACAGAGCTGTTCTAGAATACCCTATAGTATTTTCAGTGCTTCTTATCCATTAACCTTCATTTCTGTTTGATCCTATACAGGCAGTTTTGGAGGTGGATCAGTTCTCACAATCGCTGGATCCGGATATGATAATCAGCTATCCAGGGTATTTGTGTGCAACGCTGAATGCAAAGTGGATCAACAGAGATCGAGTGAAAGTTACCTGTATTGTGCAGCACCCATGATGAACAGTAAGTGTCCTATCTATAATAGGATCAATTCATTCTTTATAATGGAGTATTTATTATAGGATAATATATACATTTATAACATGAGGTTAATGAATTACTAATATGCACAACTGTATGAAATGTCATCAAGGTTGGTAGATAACGCCTTACATGTCCTCGAATAATGGTCACCAATATAGGAATCCAAGTAGTTCCTATACTGTATAACCAGAACACTACAACCTGCAGAATACACTAGAGAGAAAAGACATCAGTTTCCACAAAGTATTAAAACTACATGAACAACAAACGTGTGCATGGGTTGGGTCCATGGTAAAATGGCAGGGATAGAACATGGATGATATCAATGTGCCATCCCCTGCCTCCACGGATCCAGGATTCATTGATCTATTGATTTGCTTCAGTGACCCAGGCTGCAAAATGAACAGGTATAGGACCTGTCCTGAGTAATTTGTAATTTAAAGGGAGTCTACCCCCTAACCCAGGCATATTGAACTGTCACCACCGTGTTATAGAGCACATTACAGTGATGAACATCACACCTGTTCTGTTATGTCTGTCACTTTTCTAGATTTGTATACAAAAAATAACTTTGAAGTCTTATGCAAATGATGCAGTTGGTGCACTGGGGACGGGCCTTCAGCCCCCAAAGCACTGCTCTTACCATCTCCTGCCTGAGCCATCCCATGCAGTGGAAGTTCATCCTCCCACTGCTATAACATCAGCTATCCTACTTGAGCAGCAATAGCAGTGCTCCCAGAGCTGAAGGACTGCCCCAATGCAACAACTTATCCTAACCATTTACTTGTCGTCTTCCATCAGATACTAATACCTCCTCCCAGAGCTGTAATGTCATGGTGATGAATGGAGATAACTCTGTACAAATCAATAACTCCTTCACCTACATGTCCGCATTAACTCCTGTTATATCTGATGTCACCCCCAAGAGAGGAGGCACAGCTGGGGGAACCAGACTCACCATACATCGGATCACAATTCAGGTATGCACCATAAGTAAAGGTTAACCTGGCCATACACATTAGACTGATGTTGGCAGAACTCACAGGAACCACTTGTCTATCTACTGTGTATTGGGGACTCCTACCTCAGATGTTGGCAGAGAGAAGGATTTGCCAGTTGGATTTAACATGCCCCTTCCTTTGGTTCTCCAGAGATAACTCCTCTTATTCTACTACTATGGGAAGTCAGGATAGCACCTTCAGCCACAGCCATTTGCCATGGAACAACAATCTGACATGACGTGTACAAGTCACTCTGTTCATATGACAGCAATTAATACGTTTTTTTACTTTTTTTCCTCCTCTGTAGCTCTAACATCTCAGCCATCACTGTCACCATAGCACAGTCCATATGTGATATCCAGACAGCAACTAGTACACAAATTGTGTGTATAACCAGCGCTCATTCTCCTTCACAAAGAGCCAAAGTCACAGTATACATTGACAGCCAAGGCAATGCAAAGATGGTAAGAACAAACAAAAAAAAAAGAATGGAAATATAATGTAAAAATCTAAATTTTGCTTTACTAAAATATCTGAAAGTGAGTGGGTATACCATGGTCCATGATATCATGTTATAAGCAATCACTGGTGGTGTATGATTCAGGAATAATCTTCAAAATCAGATCTTTAAAGCTGAAAAGTGTAAGTTCATGTACTCGTTTTTGGGCTATATACCGTATACTACAAACATTAGATCCTGATAATGGAGGTATCCAGTACCATTCCTGGAACAGAAGTGGTTGAATAATTTCTTACTGTATGTTGCAAGATTTTATTTTTTTTATCTTTTTCAGTTATTTTTTTCTTCCTATTCTTTTTTTAGGACAATGCAGACTTTTTCTACATTGATGTCTGGTCTTCCAAGTACACCTGGGGAGGAGAATCTCCACCAGATGAGGGGTCAATGGCGGTCATCACCCAAGGGCAAACAATATTGCTGGATGTCAGTACACCAGTACTGAAGATGCTGCTGATTCAAGGTAATGGATCTATACGTTCTAAATACTTTGTAAAATGATGAGATATTTATTGAGTATTTTGATGTAGATTTGGCATTTTAGTTTCTTTCTTCCCATTTTCATTTTCGTTACTGCTTTCCTTAATTATTTCTGGATGTATGGTTTAGTGAATGACATAATACATACATCATACATGCATATTACTGAAATAGTAATCTGGTCAGTGCACATAGGGTTAAACAAAATTTCAATTTGGCATTATACTGAGCACTGTCCAGTAGATTCCAGATGTACCCTCTGCCCTCAGTCTGCGCATAGCAAGAAATAGTTTCTTTGTCTTCTCAAAATATGCTATATGTGGCATTCTATATGTTTAATGTATGCATGCAACATATGGCATGCAATTCTGATTGGAAGTGATGTCACAAAAGGCACCATTCACATTGGATGAAACCTAGTTTGAATTGTAAGGCTTGATACTATAAATAAACGGTTTACATTGGAAGTTTCTCTGGAAGACTTCACACACATGCTATGTGTCCGTGTGTCTGTTTTCTTGTTTGACCAGACTTTTCATACCCCCAAAGAGTGTTTAAAGGGAGTCTATCATTGCTCCCAGTTACTTTAAACTGCTCCCATAGTGCTGTAGATGTTGTTAGCAGAATAAAAACCATACCTTTCTTAAGATTCAGAGCTCCAAGGATGGGGAGAAAAAGCACTTTTATTCTGTATTCAAATGAGGATCTTGGAGCACAGGGGGAGTTTTCTTCTATTACTGAGCACTGCTGCTTCATGACTAAACACACCCATCCTGCAGTCTGAGGATCAACTAACTCCACTTGGCTGGACTTTGCAGGAGCAGTCTGTTCTAAAAAGTATACCTTAGTCTCTCAAGTCCACAAAATGTCTGAAATGAACAAGCTGTGGTTGGCCGTCTCAGTGTGCTTTCCCTCCCAAACAGCTGCCAGCAAATGTTGAGCTAAGTGCAACACTGAGCGCACCCTGATTCAGGTTCCATACAGCTGGGAGACCTGAGCACTGCCAAGTGTTCCCTGGTAGATTAGTCTTTATCATTATCACCTTCATCAATCCCCTCTTCATCTCACTCCTCTAGGCCTGAGATAGGAGAGGAGGGAAAGCATAGACATCCCTGTGACCAGAAAACAGACACCAGAGCTGCCATCTTGGGCCTAGTCCCACGTTTCCACACCTTGGTCTCGGTGGATGCTGTATATGCTGTACAGCTGGGTTTGACCAGAAATGTCAAAAAGAAAAACCCAGCCTTATTTCTTTCTGTACCTACAATATGTTATAGTACAGTATTATACACAATCCTTTCTTCTTTACAACAGGGGGTACACTGGTTTTTGATGAGGCAGATATAGAGCTGCAGTCTGAGAACATCCTCATTACAGATGGAGGCGCTCTTCAAGTACTCACACCCTGATATTGTAATAATAATAGTATAATGTGCTATGAAAACTAGGGGCAATAACATGATATTAAATTGAATTATTAGAGTAAAGTCAGCTGTATTTCCACATGTAATATTTTTTTCATCTCTGTCTAGATTGGAACTGAGCAATCTCCATTCCAACACAAAGCAATAATCACCTTACATGGATATATACGTTCCCCTGAGTTACCATTATATGGGGCTAAGACGTTAGCTGTGAGACAAGGGACACTGGATCTTCATGGTAAATATATGTAGAATGACATGGATTTGTGTTCAAGTTATCTGACAATACAGGGGATTGCATTGTTAAAGCACCCATACACATTAGAGCAAAATTGGGTGAACCTGCCAGTTTCAGTGGGACTGGCCAACAATCTTTTTTTTTTTTTTTAAACTGTAGTTTTTATTAAAGTTTTTTGAAAGAGACACAGATCAAGTACAGAATATTCTTCCTAGCAAATAATCCGTTAAATACACAAAAAACAGCAACACAAAGACAAGATTTAGGGAGTACATAAGACAAGACAAAGGGAAGGAACAATAAGGAGAAAAACAAAGGAGGGGATCAGATCTCAGAGACCCTGTGTGGCACAGTAGGTATCCCAGTGGGACCAAATTGCTTCGAATGCCTCTACCGTATGGTTAAGGGAGGCGGTCAAGTACTCCAGACTGCGGATGTCCTTCAGTCGGGCTATCAATTCTGAGATCGCTGGAGGAAGAACTTCTCTCCAATGGCGGGCTATGAGCGTTTTGGCCGCAGTACACAAGTAAAGGAATAGCTTAGATGTATTTTTACTGAGACCTTTTGGAGGGAGATTCAGCAGATAAACCATGGGATCCAGGGGTATACCCTGGATGAAAAGAATGTTAGTGGCCAACAATCTTATGTGTATGAGAGGGTCCTGAATATTCTCTGATATATTATGTCAGGGAAAGAAAGGGTCGGACGTGATGAATTTCAGTGCCCAATTGCTGTGTTCTCAGGGAACATAAACCACCGCATCAGTTTAGTCCGCTCTCCTCATTCAGAACACATGTATACTCATTTGGGCCAAGCCTGCTTGTGTATGAGAAAGTCTGGAGAAACAACTGCCAGCTGTCAAGCTATCGACAACTTTATAGGCATTATAGAAGCATGGCTAAGCTTTTAAGTTTTCTTACAGCAGCAGAATACAGAGTGCAGCTCTGGAGTATAATGCATGCTGCAAGTCAACTACAGAACAAGATACATTGTCGTACACAGCTACTAAAATTATAATGCATATATTTTGCGAAAATAAACAGTGAAATGGTGTTCATAGGTCTGTATTATATGGTAAAGATTCTAGAAAATTCTTGTTTTTCTAGGCTTCCCCGTGCCTGTGACATGGACCAGACTTGCCCAGACAGCAGAGTCAGGAAGCTCAACTTTACTTCTACAGAAAAGTGTCACTTGGAAACCCAGAGATGAAATAGTAATAGCATCAACAGGTGACAGGTAAATATCAGTCAATGAGTTATAAGTACCCCAAGATCTACAGTATTTGTCACACTATGACCAGCTTTTCAAAACAACATCATTTCGCAATACTCAAAATGTCTGTTCCATTTGTGGCACCCAGTGGTTGTGTTGTGAATGGCAGTCTGTCAAGGGTTTTGTTGCCAGGTCACAATTTTGCACTACATTGGTTCCATGACGAATTGGAGTCCTTAGCCAAATTCAAACGACCATAAGGGTAGACACATCTATACAGTGGGATACCCTGAATCCCAGAAACCTGTATACCATGCAGTATACTTTTTTACTGTATACATTTCTATAGAATAGCATAGGATGCTACTCTATCTTTATGCTGTACCTTCTTTTGTATGGATATGCTTAGTGTGCAACAAAAAAGCAAAAAAAGAGCCAAAAAGGGGTGGAATACAATGACGTCAGACAAAAATAATCCACCAAATGCAACAGACAATAGTTTATCAGGAAAGCACTGATGCAAACAATAATAAAACTTAACATTTAATTACTAAACATTAAAAATGTCAAAAAATAGAACAAACATCAGAATTAACATATCCACTCAAAGGAGTCCAGCGTTATAACCAGTATATAACCATTCACCATATTCAAACAAACATCTTTTTATGTAAACTTGAGCACACCTGTTCGTAGGCAGAGTTTATCATTATATAAGTTGCCCTGATTCACTTTGCTCTTACTGCCATTGTCACTACATGGAGTCAGTCAGTATCTAGCGGTTTTCCTCCATTGTGGGGTTTCCTTTTTGTTTTGTTCTACCACTGTAGGCAGCTTGTATTAGTATTATTTCCTATATATATTTGACCAAGTTTTTTGGTTCTTATGAGTAGTCTAATAAGTCCCCTGATGATTGGTGCATTACTGTACCAGGAAACGCGTAGGGACTAGGGTTCTATAGGGTCACTTTAAGGACAGCTTTATACTGCCCTTGTTAGGGCAGGAGTCAATACGGGTGTTAGTGGAAAGTACAGGGGCATGGATAGGGACTTAGTTCATCCTCCTGTTTTGCACCATCACCCGCTGGGTTCTCCTGCCTCAGTATGTTGGTAAGATCTTTCCAATTTCTTATTATTTAACTGCCATGATGTTTTATGGTATATGGTGGTGAATGGTTATATACTGGTTATAACGCTGGACTCCTTTGAGTGGATATGTTAATTCTGATGTTTGTTCTATTTTTTGACATTTTTAATGTTTAGTAATTAAATGTTAAGTTTTATTATTGTTTGCATCAGTGCTTTCCTGATATGCTTAGTGTGGAACATGGAGCTCTTCCTGGTGTATACGCCAAAAATACATCACTACTCAATGATATTGGTCCAGGTTTACTATTATGGTTACAACTACACTCTGCCATAAATGTGGCGCATCTTAGGCATATCTCAAAAAATCTTAGGCGCATCTTAGCACAACTTGGTGCATAATGGCGCATCTAGTTTGAGCTAAAAATTTTTCCAGCGTGCTAGACATTTGGATGTGGTTTCTCATAAACGGGGGTGTTGATTAAATGCACCAAGATGCACCAAAAAAATACGGCAAAATCGTGTATAAAATTCTGGCTCAAAGTAAGCCAACTGAAAGGCCTACAGATATGCCAGATATACTGTAAAATCCATCACCAGTCACTGTGATAAATCTGGCACATTTTCAGACTAAGTTTACACTAAAGTAAATCTAATCCATTGACTTTTATAGGAGAGTGTTGTGGGCATGCTCTGTAACACGATCAGATTATTGTGCAGTGAGGGGTAGGAGGAGCTGTGCTTTTCCCCATTACCTATTATAATAGTGTGATCCTGTGTTATCTGCCTCCAAATATATAATATAGGTATTGTCTTTTATTGTAACCCTGCTGTCTGATGATAGTGAGATGACGCTGACAGTGTACACAGCACTTGCTGAAAAGTGATCTCTAAATTATATGAAATGTAAAAAGTTGATACCTAAACAATAAGCTATTTTCTGATGATAAATTCCTGTAAAAATTTTTACAGTTCTCTCTGTACATAATTTAAGCACAATTCATTTTATTATCCTCTGACAGACACAGCCAAAGTCAGAACGAGAAGCGAACCATTCAATCTGTATCGGCAGATGGCACAAACGTGACTCTAACAGAGCCATTACTGTACAAACATTTGGGGATTTCGGTCACCCTACCTGATGGCACTGTTTTTGATGCCAGAGCTGAAGTAGGTCTCCTTACAAGAAACATCGTTGTCAGAGGGTCAACCAATATGGAATGGAGCGACACCATCCCCGCCTGCCCGGATGGATTTGACACTGGTAATGCGATGCTTTGATCAATAACAAGTCCGTCCACATGATTATACATTTTATGTTGCCTACTGTGTGACGTGATGGTGTATGTTCCCTTTTGTGTACAGAGCTTGTCTAAAGGCCTTTTATGAGCGCCAATCCACGTGCTGTGTCAGCATTCGATACTTGGTCCATGTAAAAGTTCCATTAGTGTATGCGCTGAGAAAAGCTACTGCTCAGTATACATGTTTTTAATATGGGAGCCTATGGGTGATGAATCCCAAGATATGACATCCATCACTGGCCTCCAAAATGCATATATTGAGAGTATTTCCCAGTGTGTACATCAGAGGCCAAAAAACGTGATGTGAACAGAGCCTAATCTTGTTATCATATTATAAGGTTACTTTTTTCAGTATTCATCTTGTTACTTTAGGTGAATTTGCCACACAGACGTGTTTCCAAGGAAGATTTGGTGAGACAATAGGAAGCGATCAGTTTGGAGGATGTATTATGTTCCATGCTCCACAACCCGGTCAGCTTCTGTCTATTGGAAGAATAGAATATGTGGAGGTACGTGTGTAAAGCTAAAAGTAGCAGCTAAATAATTCTACACTACCAAAAAAATTGCTATATCTTCTTATTGTGTCTACATCAATATCTTTATCCTACTCTTTGTCACTTGAATAGTGACTATTATATGTGTATTGTAAATATGTAGACATCAATGTGGATGGGGATTTTTTGATGGTGATCATTGACTTCAGAATCTTTAAATAATAAAGCGCTATGGAGTTCTACCTGTAACTTTAAGGCGTTGTCCAGGATTTAGGTCTATATGGCCTTTCCTTAGGATAGGCCTTAAATATCTGATCAGCTATACCAGGACATTTCCGATGCCATTGCTATTCACAACTTGGAGCCAGAAGCAGATAGCTTCTGTCCCTGTATAGTAGACCATAAAAGCCTAAATCCTGAACAAGCCCTTTAAGCAATTATATTACAACATAGAGGTCAGATATTAAAAGGGTCTTCCAGCCAAATAAAATTGATGACCTAATCTCAGGACAGGCCATCAATATTAGATCCATTGAGCAGTGCTGGGGCCCCATTAAAAAACTAATTGGTGGGGATGCTGATATGCCCACCAATCTATCACTGAAATCTTATCCTGAGGATAGTCCATTGGTTTTATTTGGCTAGAAAAATCTATTAATCAGTTTTGCCTCTCATTCCTCCTATAGTACTGTAAAGCCTAAGATTGTGTGCACACGTTGGGGCAATGTCACATTTTATGCATTGATTTTCAGAAATTGCAGCAAAAACACAGGTATTTTTCCACAATATCAGAATAGTGCTGGGAAAAAATGTGATGTTACCCGCATCGTGTAAACAGAGCCTAGGTGTCTAGCTTTGCATTGATACATTCTCAGCTCCCATGTTCCTAAATAACTAGACAGAATTGTCTAGACTCTAGAAAGGCCGAGGAACAACATTTGTAGTAATAGTGGCCAAGGGTGTATATACCATAGATTATAGGGCTCTTTTGGGCCTTCAAACAGAGGGGACCCAGCTTTGGTTGATTCCACCCCCTTTGCTTTGAATGGTAAAAATATGGCTGCAAGGTGGCTCAGTGGTTAGCACTGCAGCCTTGCAGCTCTGGAGTCCTGGGTTCGAATCCTGCCTAGGACAACATCTGCAAGGAGTTTGTGTTCTCCCTGTGTTTGGCTGGGTTTCTTCCGGGTACTCTGGTTTCCTCCCACACTCCAAAGACATACTGAAAGGGAACGTAGATTGTGAGCCCTATATGGGACAGTGACTGTCAATGTCTGTAAAGCGCTGTGGAATATGATGGCGCTATATAAGTAAGTTTAATAAATAAGTAAAACCCTCCTCTATAAAAGAACTGCATTTGCAAGTAAAGAAGTTGGCAGAAATCAAATACCAGGTGTTCTTGTTCCTTCTGGAGCTCCTGTTTCCTTTTATGGCAAGAAAAGCATGTGCAGTATGTGAGTAATGGCTTCTGCAACAGCATATAAGTGATTCGGAAGCGGGTTTTGATGGTGATAGACTAAAAATAAAACACATATAAAATACTGTACATATTTGTTTTGTAGGTTTTCCATGCAGGACAAGCTTTCCGGTTAGGCCGATATCCAATACATTGGCATTTAATGGGTGATGTCCATTTTAAGTCCTATGTACGAGGTTGTGGCATTCATCAGACCTACAACAGAGCGGTGACCATCCACAACACTCACAACCTACTTGTGGAACATAACGTCATCTATGATATCATGGGTGGAGCATTCTTCATTGAAGATGGTATCGAGCATGGAAATATACTTCAGTATAACTTGGCCGTATTTGTTCAGCAAAGTACCAGCTTGCTCAATGATGACGTTACCCCAGCAGCATTTTGGGTTACCAATCCAAATAACACAATAAGACACAATGCCGCTGCTGGTGGCACACACTTTGGCTTTTGGTATAGGATGCACGATAACCCAGATGGACCTTCCTATGATCCTAACATTTGCCAGAAGTTAGTGCCACTTGGAGAGTTCTACAATAACACTGTTCACTCTCAGGGATGGTTTGGCATTTGGCTTTTCCAAAATTACTTCCCAATGGTCGTGACAGATCCCACTCACTCTTGCTCTGCTTCTATACCATCACCAGCCATTTTCAGGTCTTTGACCACCTGGAATTGTCAAAAAGGAGCAGAATGGGTCAATGGCGGTGCTCTCCAGTTCCACAACTTCACCATGGTCAATAATGAAGACTCTGGCATAGAAACTAAAAGAGTAATTCCAGATTATGTGGGTGGATGGGGAGAAACCAATGGGGCACTCCTCAAGAATGCTATAATTGTAGGACATCTGGATGAGCTAGGACTTGGTCCTACTTTCTGCACCTCTAGAGGCATCACCCTGCCATTTGATGAAGGACTCACTGTCTCGTCTGTAAAGTTCATGAACTTTGACCGATCAAACTGTGCAGCAATCGCCGTTACAAGCATTACTGGATTTTGTAGTGACAGATGTGGAGGCTGGAGTGCAAAGTTTGAAGGAATAAAATTCTTTAATTCACCGAAGAAGGCAGGATTTAGATGGGAACATGAAGTTGTTCTTATTGATACAGATGGGACCCTAACAGGTAAAAAAATGAATACGTCATCCACACAAAAATGTACAGTCACTATATTAATATAGTCTTATTTGTGGGCAACATGTTATAGAGCAGAGGAGCTCTAAAACTACCTCCACCAACTGAACCTCTTTTCATCCTTTGATAGGCTCTTATTTTGATGCAGCTGGATTTTTTTCTCTAGCCCCCACCATTCCTGAGCAATCATTGCAGCTAGTTTCAGAGCCTGATATGATGTCTTGACTGTCTGATGTCAAGTGCGTGGTGACAGTCAGGAACAGGCAAGGGGTGTGACTCAGCGCAGACAACTGCCTCTGATTCAAACTGAATCACACCCACTTGTCTGCTCCTGCCTGACACCACCCACTTGACATTAGACTGTCTAGTTAGTATATCTGGCATCAAAACTAACAGCACTGATTGCTCAGGAATGGTGGGTGCTAGAGAAACTACATTGGAATCAGTGGAGCAGAGCCCATTAAAGACTACAAATAACTGGAGTTGGTGAAGGTGGTGAAAGGTCCTCTTTAACTGCCACAGAAATGAAGAATTGGGCATATTGAAACCCAGAAAGCCAACCCCTCTTTTCCCAAACATCTGCTGTGGGGAGGCCCCAAACACCATTCTTTCCAAATCAGTGGTTTCCTTTTCTTTTAAGTGGATGGTCC
The DNA here is from genome assembly GCA_947044405.1 of Leptodactylus fallax. Taxonomy (NCBI): domain Eukaryota; kingdom Metazoa; phylum Chordata; class Amphibia; order Anura; family Leptodactylidae; genus Leptodactylus; species Leptodactylus fallax. The sequence goes on along the minus strand of CAMRHE010001066.1, from coordinate 23,558 downwards.
ACTTTAAGCCATAGAAATACACTTTAGATAATTCTTGAGGGACATTATCAATGGGGTCTGAAGACAATTGTCCATCGTCCATAACCTCCTTCAGAATGGGCTTAAACAGTGCTTTCTAATCAAAGTGCATACAAAAACATCTGTGTTTTTATATTAAAACTGTGCGGGAATTTTCAAAACCGCATGAAGTTTCAGATACGCATCCAATCTTTTTATAAATGTATGTGTTTTGGGTGCATTTTGAGCAAAAAAGTACCATGTAAACCTAGCATAAGCTTGCTTCAGATAAACAACTCTCATCTGACAGTCATTACCCTAAATCCATCAATTTATATGAAGAAGTGAGTAAAAGGAAGTGTCAACTTCAGATAGTTTGTGACCAGTTCTGAATATGGAGGAACCCTCTAACATTAATTTAATGTAAAATCCCCTCCATTCATGTACTGTACCTGTACTTCCATACCCTCAAGTTGTTCTACAGATCTAATATCCCATTCTATTATTGTTTTCTTAGGCACTGTTTACCCTTCTGCCTTGCCCTGAAATCCATTCCTACTAGTAATAATAATTTGGAACTAACAAATATATTTTGGTTTTCATATAGGAAAGGTAGGAGGGAAGGTGGTACCAAAAAGTGGGCTCCTTGATCCTTCCCAGTGTAGCCAAAGCAGTGACTGGAGCTCTGGCTTCCCTGGATACGTCTGTAATGCCTCCGTCAGCTTCCACAGATTGGCCTTCAATAACCCATCTCCTTCTTCTCTTCTCTCAAAGGATGTCATCATCTCAAATTCATTTGGTATGTTAAGGATATTATCTGTTTACTGTTCCAAAAACTTAAAGGGAATGTCCACCCTATTTAAAAGGTTTCATGGAACCCAGTAGAAACCTGGAAGAAGCATAACTTGTAGCTCTTGGGCCTCAATAACAATTTTTAGCTGCCACCCTCATCTACCATGTGACATTTATAATACTTGTGTTTTATATGGCTAAAGTGCTCTGAGCACCAGGGCCCTGGGCGACTGTTACCTCTGTTATTCTTATATAGCTATGCCACTGAACCTTGTTTGGGAAACAATAACTTAGGCAATGATATTATTTAAAGGGGTTATCCAGGATTAGAAAACATGGCTGCTTTCAATCAGAAAGGGCTTCACTTCCTTTTCTCAGGTCAGTGACGTCACATCCGTTCTTTGCTCTCTAAAGACAAGGTAACTTTTACTTTTAGGCGCCAGCCATGTACCTTTCCTGCCCAAACGCTTGACACACCCAAATGGATGGATGGCCTTGTTACCTAATGCAATTTCCTTCAACTGGTATTTCTACGGCATGGATTTCATCACAAACATCTCCTACACTGGGACCTTCTATGGATTTAAGGTAAAGTTAAGACATCAACCCTGAACAGTCATTGAAAACCAGATAACTGGTGTTTGCTGTCAGATTTCTATATTTCTATGATTTCCAATAACTTTACCATATTATTGTATTATATATAGAGTGAGGACTATGTGCTGATATCCCACAACTTTACCCAGAGTCCAGACATGTTCCAAATAATGAATGCTCGCAATGCGTCCACACAGCCAGTGAGCTGGAGCAATAATAGCAATGGAGACTGGTACTTCAATGATAACACAACTACCCTGACATATCTAGGTAGGTACATGTGTGTGATCTTATTACTAAAGTACATTCCTAATCGTTGATTATAGAGCAGAGGGATCGGGTGATCTGATTATTAGGATTGTGTTTACTGGCCCCAAATGGATTTTTCCCACTGATGACCTATCCACTATATAAGTCTTCAATATGTGAATCATGAGGGTCCAACACCCGGACCCCACGCAGATCAGTTGTTCAGAAGTTGCTGTAGTGGACAGCGAGTACGTGCATGCTGATCCTATTCAAGCCATAGGAGTGACACAGCAGTCCGTCCATTGTATGGGAGAGGTGCCGGAGAATTGCAGTGCCGCACCTATTACCTGAATAGGGACAGCCTGCACATGCTCCCCATCCTCTAAAACTTGGAGGCGGTTAGAACAGCTTATCTGTGCAGGATATGGATTTCGGACCCCCACAGATCAAATACTCCTGTGGCTAGGTCATCAGTATGAAAATCCATTCAGGGCTGGAAAACCCCTTTAATTTTGTATTGGTCTTATTTGATCCCTATTCCTTACTTAAGGGGGTCTCTGCATTGGATAATCCTTACTGGTTAGAAAGGTTAATTGACAACAATTTGATCACAAAGCTCCCCTGCTGCAACCTGCAATGACCTTCTATAATCTGCAGGGAAATCTGGTAGTAAGCATTCAGTTTTCCTGCAGCACCACCACAGGGAAAGCTAAGCATTACACAGGCATAAAAAATAATGTAATATTGAAATGGCCTTCAAAGATTTTTTGTGAATAAATGAGGACACACCGTGTAAAATAAAATTAAAAAAACATTAAAAAAAACTATTTTAAGGGCATTTCATGCTATTAAATTATACTGTATATAAAAATATTTTTAACAGATATTAAAAACAAAAAATACTAAAATAAAAAATACGTAAAATAAAGCTGAAACTACTGCAGTGCTGAAAAAGACTCAGAATGTATTTACATAGCCAATTAAAAAAACACATTATTGCTTTCAAAACCAAATGTACTAGAAAACCTGTGTGTGGTTAGAAGCCGGGGATAATGGTTGAACTGGTTAAGCAGGCCAAGGGTGTATATATTATATGGCAGGTCTATATGTATATAGGACCTGTGGTTGATTTTACTGTGGTTTTTCCATTAGCTCCACTGGTGTTTCTTTCGTTTTAGTGGAACATCAGACAGGAGTGTAGAGTGAACAGCCCAGCAAAAATTACTAGATGTGCTACATCCAATTTTTGATAATTGGGCACTATGAAAAAGTTAGAGATTATATTTGGGACTTGCATTATATTATGTGGGCTTCTATCAGATAGATTGTCTTGATGTGTCTTCAGACAACTTCTTTTACCTTTCATACTGTACATTTGTTTTTTTTTTTTTTGCTAGATGTAGGGGATAGATGCAGGATCAGACTACACAGGATCTTTTGTTTGTAGTCTGTAACCATGGAGATACATAGGTCTGTAAAGTAGGCAAAAAGAATAAGAAATTTGTAATGTAGATCAGTGGTTCTCAATCTGTGGTACATGTACCCCAGGGGTACGCTTCCCAGGGATACATACCACAGTGAGAACCCCAATGGTAGTTCGTGGGGTTTGCTGACCACAAATTACTATTATACTCAGCTGAGGCCCAGGGGAGGTGAGTAAACATAACAAGCAGTGTTACTCACCTCCCCTGGACTCCGGTGCAGGCCTTCACCCTCTTTGGGCCTCTTCCGGATTTTCGAGTGACATCACAGGCTTTAGTGGTCATGTGGCATAATGACACTATGCGTCTTCATGCCATATGAACCACGTGACCACTGAGGCCAATCAACAGTGCCTGATATCACTCGGGAGGCTGGAAAAGGCCGAAGAGGACCAAGACCCACACTGGAGCCCAGGGCAGCTGAATAACACTGTGTTTTACGTTTACTCACCTACTCTGAGGGTCTGAAGAGACTCCAGAGAATAATAGTAGTTTGTGGGTGGCAAACCCTTAAAATTAGGGTCAGCCAAATCCCGAAAGTGGGTGACTGATCCTGAAATCGTTAGAAAATTCTTATGTATGTATGTGGGATTTTTTTTTTTCATTTTATTAACGTAAGGGCCACTATGGGACATTATACTTTGTGGAGAGCCACTATGGGACATTATAGTGTATGAGGGTACTATGGAACATTATACTACTTGGGGGGCCACTATGGGACATTATACTTTGTGGAGAGCCACTATGGGACATTATAATGTATGAGGGTACTGTGGAAAATTATACTATATGGGGGCCACTATGGGACATTGTACTGCGTGGAGGGTCATTAAGGGACATTTTACTATATAGGGGCCACTATGGGACATTATACTTTAGTGGTGCCACTATGGGACAAAATACTGTATGGGGGCCGCTATGGGACATTATACTGCGTGGTGGACACCATTGATGTGTGGGGGGTCGCTATGGAATATTATTCTGTCACAGGGTTTTTAGATGCAGCAACCAAAGGTTTGATCTTTTGTTCTGTCCTTACTTTGTGAGACATTTAAAGGGGTTTTCTGGGGACTTTTGTTACTGATCCCAGTCACGTTACACATAGTATCAGAACCAGTCAGGAAACCCAAGGTTTGACACATAAAGAACCTGGGGAGTAAGTAACAATGAGTCCTCGGAAAACCCCTTTAACTTTTTTCCTTTGCTTAGTCTAAATCTGTTTTTGAAAAAGAATCAACATACTATAACTTCAGCTGCGTAAATGTATGCAGGCCTGCTCCTTGTGCCTTCCCTAGCAGAATGTGGTGGGAAGCCCTTTGTGGGGGGGGGGGTCATTTTTCAGGCCTCCATAAAATTTAGGGTCGACCATTAGTGCTGTAAATCAAAATGATGAAAAGCCATGTAAAAACATGTCATTCTAAGCAATTTGATTATATGTACTTAAAGAGTTCTCTTTCTACTCCTAGTGTCTGGAAAACGCAAAGTTCAGAGACGTTCCGTGGCTGGGATGTTGGACCCAACCATGACAAATACCAATGTAAACCTGGTGGTCTACCAATGCTTTTTTAAGAATTGTATTCCACCCCCTCCCCCAACCCAACCGGCACCCCAAGCTGTTACCCATGAGTAAGTGTTACTGGATGGTAACTTGTACTGTACATTACCATATGTCATTTTCACATTGTATCAGAAAATTTCTCCAGACAAGTTATTTGTATGTAAACTATTATGTAACTTCATGTAGGATTTATGACCAGGTACCAGGGCTACATTTTTATTTGTCTGTGCTCCATTCTTTCTCCTACTACTTACTGTCAGAGATTCCTTACCATCATATGATTTTTAGAAACATGTTCATGCCATACACAGCTGCTATGGGGCTCATGACAGAAAGGAACCTAAATCGGGTTGTCTTCTGTTTCTTCTTCATGTGTAGTGTTAACTTGCTTAGGGTTTTTTCTTCACAGATTCGTCCACATTAGCAAAAATGAGAAGAGAAGAAAGCATAAAACTAGCACATCCACTTTAGTCGACTGACATGAAAATTACAATGTTGCATTACAGTTAATAACTGTCAATCGGGTTGTGTTGTGTTGTGCATCCTAATGTGACTACAACTATATAGTCGCAAAAAATTCTAACCATTTTTGGTTACAAGTCACAAGCCATATGCAACTTTCAAAGACAGCAATTTAGTTGTTTTCTTTAGAGCCAAATCACAACTCTATAATAGTAGTGAGACACCAAATTTTACAAATATGTTTTTTGTTTGACTTGGAGTCACGTGACAAACGTCATTGGGTCACATTTAGTAACAATGTATACCACTTTTGGTCCCATGGTCCCACAGACTTTAATGGGCGTCTTTGACTCTATTCTTTTTTCACAAACTGTTGGTCCATCTAAAAATAATGGACGTCTGCATATGCCCATTATAATCAATGGGTACGCATGATTAATATGGATATCGCACGTCCCCTAAAAGCAGACATGTGAATGAGCCCTAAGTTGAGTAATGTATAAGCATATAACCTTGATAAATAGTCTAGATAATATTTGTACAATATCATCTTCTCTTTCCAGTTTATGGTCCAATCGTTCCTTCTGGGAATCATCACCAGAAAACAATAAAACTGTCCCGAAAGAAGGATCCAGTGTTATTATCCCAGCAGGTAACAATGTGTCCTTTTTCACATTATTTATATATCCTATTGATATTGCTTTTTGTTTGACATTATCCTCTGTGTATGGATTGAGCTTTTGTTTCTGCAGTGAGCAGTGACCAGATTTTTATTATTTTTGGCCCCATGTCTTATGCTTGACTAGCAAGCTTCTACCACAACATATTTGTGATAGCCACATTCAATACGAGTAGCTGAGTACATAATACAGAGGTATTATTTATAGTAATTTTGAATAGATCAATGAATACCAAACTTCTACATTCATTTCTTCTGAAAAGAAGCTTGATATAGGGAAAGGAAAAGCATTGATCACTTGACCAGCTTCCAATAGACCAATGTTCCAATGAACCCTGGTTAGGAGATATCACTATACTAAATAGTATACACTTGGTTTCTTGTGTAGCTTAGAATATGTAGTCAAAAACACATGAAGACTAATCCAGAGCTCTTCTGGTATGATATGTGGAGATGATTGGGGCAATGTGGAATGATGGTTAAAAAAAACAGTAGAGAGAGAAGATGCAGCAATCCAGTTGGGGTGCGTCTTCTCTCTCTGCAGTTGTTTGGTGGGACCTTGAAGCCCCCAAAAGCCTTGTACCCTTTAGCCCAAAAGAGGCTAGACTTTGCTTCTTGTTGCACTGTGGCAGAAAAACAAATACTGAATTAATGTATGACTATGTTTTTGGTTGTTCCACTCCAGGCAAGTGGATAGTAGCTGATGTAAAAATCCCTTCCCTGGAAAAACTCATCATTTATGGTGTTCTGGAGCTGAGAAATCTCACCAATAACTCAACAGCCCGGGCTGCGTCCACCTTCACAACAACTGTACTCAATGCTACATACATTTCCATCCAGGTGAAGAACATAATACAATGATATCTGGTTGAAAATTTAGTTTTGGAAAGTATCTATGATATACCTACTTTCTGTTCATTGGTTTTGGGTAGGGTGGAAGATTGATAGGAGGAACAAAGGATGATCCATTCCAAGGAGAATTACATATTATACTAAGAGGAAGTCATTCAACCCCAGAGTTGCCATTGCCAAATGGACCAAACCAAGGCTCAAAGGTTTTAGGTAAATTTGCATATATAATATTGTGGACATTTGATGACAACGTGGACAGTATGCATTTAAGCACCTATTCCCTCATCTTTTCTGTATAGGAGTGTTTGGTAAACTGGACCTACATGGACCCCTTTTTTAAAAGAAACCGCCAAAAAAATCCGGCCCCCACCCACACTTCCAGTCGACTGGCAGTGGCTTATTGGCTCTGGGGAGTGGGGGGATGTAACAGTTTGTATATAGGTGGTGGTTGGTTGTCTTCCTTGGGTTTGGGACTCTTCGTGCTTGTTGTGGTTCCTGTTTCCCGTAGAGGTCTTTTTTTTTTGCTCCCAAGTGTGTGTGTTTTTTTGGGGTGTTTTTTTTTTCTGGGTTTTTTTGTGAATGTTTTTTTCGTCCTGTGTATAGTGTCATAAACTGGCATAACCACAAGTATTAGCAAGATTTCCCGATCCATTATTTCCCTGTACAACAGATTAACAGTAGATGGTACATTTACAAATTCGGGAGTGAGCTTCATTCTTTTTCTTGCTTATTCTAGTGGCCCACTCTGCACGGAGCAAAACCCAGCTGGGGCAACACAGTATCATGCCCCCCCCCCCCCCCCCCCCCCGGGAACCCGAGGGAGGAAAACCCCCCCCCCCCCCCCCCCCCCCCCCCCCCCCCCCCCCCCGCCCCCCCCCCCCCCCCCGCCCCCCCCCCGCCCCACCCCCCCCCCCCCCGCCCCCCCCCCCCCCCCCCCCCCCCCCCCCCCCCCCGGAGAGGCGCGGCCCCGAAACCCCATTTTTTTCCCCCCCCCCCCCCCCCGCCCCCCGACAATGTAAACTCCAGTTCTGAACCCCGGAGTATAATGAGCCATGTGGTCCTGGATTCCCGGTCATCTTGCCATCTTAGCCTTCCACACAGAGGCATTTTGGAGAACTCTTCCAAGTAGCCTTGAACTTTCGGGGTGGGAAGTACGGTAGTATGGGGTTCCACTGAAAGGACATTACTATGGGATCTCCACATGATGAAGTGAGGGGCTCATCTATATAAAAATAAAACACTTCTTATTGCTGTAGTTTAACCACACTTTCCTTTACAAGGTGGGAGAAGACATTCTGATCACGACTACCAGTTATAGTGCCTGGCAGACTGAAACAAGAAGTATCATTATGGTTTCCTCTGACCAGAAGACCCTCACTCTAAATGCTTCCCTCAGCTTCAACCACTCTGGTAAGTAATATTTTTTTCCTGGTTTGTACAGGTGCATCTGAATAAATTAGAATATCTTTGAAACATTTATTTATTTCAGTAATTAAATTAAAAAAGTGACCTCCTATATTTTCTAGATTCTTTACACACAGAGTCTTCTATTTCAAGTGTTTTATTTCTGTAAATGTTGATTATGAATTACAGGCAATGAAAATCCAAATCTAAGAAAATGAGAATATTGTAAAAAAGTTCAGTATTGTAAATTCAGTGTCACCTGCCAAGGTTTCCTAAGCCTGTAAATGGTCCCTCAGTCTGGTTCAGTAGGACACACAGTCATGGAAGACGCTGATTATGGATTGTATTACTGAATTACTGAAATGAATGAACGTTTCAAAGATATTCTAATTTATTGAGATGCACCTGTAAAATACAAGTACAATGAATAAGCCTAAACTCATTTTAAATATTTAGAGCCAATATAAGCAAATATTAAAAATAAGTAAAAGTAATACGTCAGTATCATTTGTTCTATTGTTATTTCTGTATTTATATTTGTTGAACTTTTTATTCACCTTTTTCTTTCAGCTAACACCTATCAAGTGCCAAACACGACCCTGACTTACACCCTGGCAGCTGACGTGGCTTTACTTAGTAGAAATATTAAGATCATTGGTCAGGACTATCCTGGTTGGTACAGTGAATCATTTGGAGCCCGAGTTCTCGTCAGCACATTTTCAGCCAACAATATGGTATATCGAGGTAATTTAGATTTTACCAATTATTTCTATAATAACGGAGCATTTCTCTATATAGCTCACCATGTCAGGTGCCGCTGACTTCTTACTGACACCGTCGGAAAAAATCAATTTAGTTATCAATATCCCTCCAGTATTTTTATACTAGAAAAGAGACCTGAGGGTCGGATACATGTGAAGGAGCCATTACTAACCATTGAATGATTGTGTTTTTGAAGGTAATGCAAGAATTAAAAATGTGGAATTTTACCACTCAGGACAGGAAGGTTACAGAGACCCCACAGACCCGCGGTATTCATTGGCTTTCCTTAATCTTGGAGAGGTATTTTATTTATATTTTCATGAAATTGTTTCTCTTTATTTTGGAAAGGAGCTTTTTGGTAAAAAAAAAAAAAAAAAGATATTTATCCTGGATGCCATTTCCATCATGACTTAGGGTAAACGTTTGATATTCTGTATACTCTTTGGGAGGAATTTTGCTGTGCTCATACTCATCCTCTATTTTGTTTTTAAAGGTATTATCAAATGAATCCTATGTTAAGGGATGCGCCTTCCACAATGGATTCTCCCCGGCTATTGGTGTGTTTTACACAAATGGACTCAGAATTGAGAACAACATTATTTTCTTCACTGTAGGAGAAGGTAAGCCAAATGCACAGGGGCATACATAGTGAAAAAGGGACCCCATAACAGGTATCAACATAGAGCTCTTGTTATCGTGTGACAAAGCCAACCAGAACAGAAGCCCCTGGTGCTTGTTTATGTTGCCCAACCTATCCCCTTTTCTTGACCACTGCGCTAAATAAAAAAGGATGCCTGTGGTTAAAAGAGTCCTTCACAGGATTTGAACACCCAGTAGCAAAGGGGATGGGACCAATCTCGAGTGGGTCCTCTCTCTCTCCAGAGGTGCCATAGCAGCTTCTATGGAATGTATATCCATGCATATGTGTTGGCTGAAAGTAGGTGGCTTATTAAAGGGAAGTTATGAAATATCCTAAAAGTCAAAAGAGGCTTGCAGGTACCCTAATCGGGAAAAAAATTGTACACATTTGCATGTTGTTTTTTCTGTGCGTTGATCGTTGTATAAAAACCCAAATGCATACCAGAATTGTTGTTTTCCTCTCCCACAAAGGAAAAAGTTGATCAAAAAATTCTGTATACTGGTGAATGTTATCAATAAAAACTAAAACATGTCCTGTAAATACAAAATAAAGCATATTTCATGGTAAAAATTATTACGTTATGGCTCTCGGAAAGTGGCAATGCAAACGTGATTTTATTTTTTAAAATGTGTTTGTATTGTTCAAAAGTAGTAAAACCTAAAAAATATATAAATTTGATATCACTATAATTGTACTGGCCTGCAGAATTAAGTTAATATGTCATTTATACTGCACAGTGAAGGCCATATATAAAAATACCTAAAACTGACAGAATTTCTGTTTTTCTTTTATAAAATTTATTGAACACATTACCTGTACCCCAAAATTACTGCATTAAAATACAACACATAATGGGGAAAAAAATCATCCCTTATAGGAGTGTGTCAAAGGAATAGTTGAAAAGTTTTGGCTCTTGGAATGAAAAAAAAATTGATGTATCTTTAAGGGTTATAGTATCATGGTCTGCTCTGGTGGTTCCTGTTTCTGACATCCCCGGTGATAGGGACCAATGTTGCAGCAAGTCATACATTTTCGTCCAACGACTGCTATAAATTTAATAATATATTATTATTAAATTTACATATGATATATAATGTTATTATACCTGTGATAGTTCCACACCTGCTGTTTGTTTTGTGTTCTTTTTAGCGCTGAATTTCTAAATGTGTAAATTGTCTTATTTTATAGGAATCAGAGTTTGGGGAGAACGTGCAAATGTAAGCGGGAATCTTGTCTCTCTTGCCGTTTGGCCTGGAACATACCAAGGTCGCCAAGACGTAACTAGTACCCTATGGCATGCTGGAATAGAGGTTAGCTTTTATTTGATGGAGTTCTGGAGCCCCAGCTATATACACAATTTCTACAATAAAACAACTATGATAATTGATCTAAGGGATGTATTATTTTATTTCTAGATCAATAATGGCGCTGACATTGTGCTGCAGAATAATGTGGTTTCTGGGTTTGAAAGAGCCGGATATCGCATTAATGGAGTACCGTGCCAAAGTGAGTAATAGGTCAATGAAACAATCCAATAACCTAGAAACTAAATAACTGCTATCAATCATATATCATGGCATTTTATTTTTATTTTTATTAAAGTTGTAAGGTGTAACAGAAATTGGAAAGGGGTGGCCTATTCTTAGGATAGGTATTATAATAGTGTTTCTGGAGAAAATATCAGAAATTGCAGGAACTGCCTGACAACAGAGAGCAGTAGAGCAGTTTGTTTAAATCTGCTACATCGCTGAGAGATAGATCCCAGACACCAAAGTGCCCTCAACAGCGCCAGCGACAAAGCAAGATGGACTTGTGCTGAATTCAGGGCCAAAATTATCACTACAAAAAATGATATAAGAAATAAATGCTCCACAATCTGAAGTCAAATCATAACCACGATGAATTTACAAGGCGGAGAGTGACCATCCAAATCAAGAATCAGTCAGAGGTAACGTCATAGCCAAAATTAGAAGACAAGTCAATTTTCAGTAACAAGACAAAGGTCTGTTCGAGAGGTAATGCCGTAGCTAAAATCAGAAGACAAGTGGATTTCCAGTAACAAGCCAATGATCAGTAATACAGCAATCCAGAAACTTTCAGAGTGCAGAAGCCTTCCAAAAGTACAAACTAATTAGCAGGCACCTGGATGAGCAGGAACAGGGTTTAATGATCCCTCCTCATCTGCTAATTGGATCAGCATAGGACAGGCCTGAAAACTTTAGAATCTTCACATGTTGGTACGGTAACCTTAAAGCAACTAAACTGAGATTCCAGACAATAGGTCAACCTTAAATTGGTGTGGTCCACATCTAAAAAGATATAGGTGATACGAAGTGTCCTTGAGAGAATATTCGTTGCTTGAATGCCTCTTTATTATTATTATTATTATTATTATTATTATCTTGGGTATCTCTATAAGCTAGTTCAATATAGGAAGAGTAAAAGGTGAGAGGTCAATTTTTTTGTTAAGATTACATTATTAACCAATAAAATTTAGTAGCATTAAAGGAGCACTCCCGCAAAAATTTGTATTCTCTGTCTTGATACAAAGCTACATAATCTTCTGACTGGTGGCTGTATTTGTTACTCACTCCCTTCAGGTCCTCAGCTGTGTCATGTGAACATCAATAAGACTCTCCAACTGACACAGTATCTTATGTGGAGACAGGAAGTCAGTTTCTTTATTGGTTCCTGACAGGATTCACATTGAGGCTCTCATAGAAATGACTAGAGAAATTGACTTCCTGCCACACATAAGATGCTTTGTCAGTTGTAGAGTCTTACTGCTGATCACATGACTCAGCTGAGGACCAGTAGGAGTGGATAACTCACAAATATAGCCACCTGTAAGAAGATTACCAGCTCGTCTTGTGAAAAAACAAGAGTTATAGATTGTAAGCCTTTGCAGGCAGGGTCCTCTCTTCCACTGTACCTGTTAGTCCCTAAGTCTATTAATTGTTCTTGTTTTGTATTATATATGTAAACCCTTGTCATATATACATAACCATGGAATTAATGGTATGCTAAAAAAATAATCTCATACAGCAATGTTGATCTGAAAATAAAAAAAAGTTATGACTGTTGTGGCTATAAATGTAGGAAGGTAAAAAAAAATTGAATTTCACTACTGCACATGCTATATAAAAACTATTACAACCTGCCATAACACACAATACCATTGCCTTACAGATGTCACTGATCCCAGTCAGCAGTGGTTTAACAATGAAGCCTATGGTGGCTTATATGGCATCTAAATTTTTTTTTTTTTTTTTTTTTTTTTTTTTTTTATTTTTTTTTTTTTATTTAGTTTTTTTTTTTATTATTTTAATATTTATGAATAATTTTTAGGGTTTATATTAGGTTTATTTAAAAAAATTAATTTAAAATTTTAGGGAAAGGGGGGGAAAATTTTTTTTTAATTGCGGCGGCCCGGGCCATGGGGGGGGGCCCCGCGGGGGGGGCGGGGGGGCGGCGGGGGTCTGCCCCCCCGGCCCCCCCCCCCCGCCCCCCCCCCCCCCCGCGCCGCCCCCCCTCCCCCCCCCGTTGTTTTTGGGGGCCCCCCCCCCCCCCAGGGAAAAAATTTTACTAGAAAGAGGGATTTTAAAAAGTAGTTAGATAAAATAATAAAAAGAATTTTTCCTTTTTTTTTTATTTTTTTTTAAAAAAAACTCTTTCATCCAAATATTTGCCACATTATTAATAAAAAAAAAAAAAGGGGGCCCACCCCCCAAAATTTTAAAAAAAAAAAAAATTAAAATTTAAAGGGGTGCCCAAATTTTTCATATGACTGTTATGAATCAAGATGGACTCCCCGATTGTACACTTGTCACAGGATTTAAATTATGGAAATGCTGGGATTATGGTATCTACATCCAGGTAATGTATGAGACATAATTGCCTAGCTGTGTCTTACTTAAAAGAAATATGATAAGAGAAGGTGCCATTAATGGGGGTCACAGTAGTTCTAAGGGGGTTTAGGCACTCTTCAATGGACTACTGTACCTTCAGTGGTCACATGCTCCCCTTCTATATCAAAGACCGGAAGATCAGTGGGGGCACCAGTGCTAGATTGTGGGGGAAGTAAGTGGTGAGCAGTGATTTTTTTTTTTTTTTTTTTTTTATTTAGAACATTTAGCTTTCAATACTTACCCGTTCCCGCTGCAGGCATTTTTCGATTTTCATTTTTGACTCCCCGACTTTTTTATTTTTCTGTTCACAGACCCATATCAAGGCTTAATGTTTGTGAGACAAATTGTAGTTCATAGTGTTACCATTTAAAATTCTGTTTGATGTATTGGGATGCTGGAAAAAGGATTTTCTTAGGGGCTTTGCTTTTTTGGTGTGCACTGTGCCATGTCACCTGGATTCCATGGGAATGTCTACTGCTTTGATCGCTTTTTATACAATTTTTTAAGAAAGGCAAAACAGCAGAAAATGGCGGTTCGGCTCTTTTGTTTTTTTTTCCAGCTACAGCGTTCACCATATGGGAAAAATATTCTTTATAGAAATACCTAATGTGTATGTTTCACTTTATTATTTAACTTTTATATGTGTTCTAGGGAAAGGGGGGTGATTTGAATTTTTGATTCTTTTTATTTCTTTTAAAACTTTTTTTTAAGCTATTATTAGACACTGTAGGGGTCTTGAACCTCAAGGGATCTGATCACTAATGCAATGCATTGCACTGCCACCATATTTAAATGCCCGATATCTGCTATACTGTTATGACACAATTTGGGAAGGGTTAACACTTCTAAAGCCTGGATAATCCTTTTAGGCTAAGGCCCCACGTAGTGAGACCCACATTGGACCCTGCGGTGGAAAAGCATCACGTTTTTTTCGGCCGCATTTTTCACAGAAAGTCCACAGAGTTTTCCTCTGCGGACTTTCTGCCTTTATTATACCTATACGGAAACTGCCATCCAAATTGCAGGTACTGTAAAACGCAGCGTTTTTGCCTTGGCATTTTCACAACGAGGGGCCCCAGCCTTAAAGTGTAACTTTACTTTCAAACAACTTTTGCTTTTCTGGCAGCGTTTGTATGGTTAATAAATTTTGGAACATATTTCATTTTTCTCTCCTTTGTTTGAAATCCTGCACTTCTTTATTCTTTTTCTTGTTTCTCTGTTAAAGCTAAGATCTGTAGATGTGTACACTGCTTTTAACTGGGGCACGGGCTATTATGTATAATGCAGGTAAGCTGAGACTGGAGGGGGTACTTCAAACAGTTTTATATCAGGCATTATAAAACCTAGAACAGCACATCTGGTGTCATATGAAGGTTGAGATTCCCAGCACTGTTCTATGTTTTAAAATGCTTGAAATAATTTTTCAAAGTGACTCCCCTCCGCCAAACTCTGCCTTATACCGAGCCCACACCAATACTTCTGGTGAAAACTGTATGCAGATTTCAATTGAGATACAAGGCAAATAATAAAGAAGTGCAGGATTTCAGAGAGAGGAGCCAAAATATGTTAATAAAGTATATTACAAAATACAAATTAAATATGTTTTAGTGTAACATGTCTGAAGAGGTTGCCATGGCTCATTGACACTTTTTCTAAAAATTCTAATATCCCTTGTGTCTTTGTCTTTGCAGATCGTATCTTCAGTGCAGATCTCTGATGTGCTTCTAGCAGACAATGGAATGGGTATATTCACTATCATATACACACCACCATCTGTCTCCCATCTGATATCTAATAAAACAGTCCAGATCTCAGTAAGTATGTACATATATATATCTATATATATCTATCTATATATATCTATATCTATATATATAGATATATATATAGATATATATATATAGAATATGGATGTGTCTGCTCATGACTTGTTGTAAAATAAAAACACATCTGTCGGGATTATGGCTTTGCAGGCTATACTTGTTCGACCCTTAAATGTTAAATGGAACCTGTCATATCGTACATGCAGATTGGGTGCTCGACTGTATAGCTAGAGGTATAACCGGTAGGAAGAGAGAGATTGTGATCCCGCTGTATAGAGCGCTGGGGATACCACATCTGGAATACTGTGTCCAGTTCTAGAGACCCCAATTACAAAAAGACATACATAGAACAGAACGGGTGCAAAGGTGGACAACAAAAATGGTGGAGGGTCTGAAGCATAAAATATATCAGGAGAGACTTAAAGGCAACATGTCACTAGAAAATGACCTATTTTTTTTTCAAACAAGTATTTTTAACAAATTTTTGGTGAGGTTTTAAAAACTTTCCATGTTATTATCTATATTAAAAAAAAATTCCTTAAAATCCTGCAGTTCTGAATTTGTCCACTAGGCCATATAGTATGCTGTTTTCTTTTCAGCAGCCCCCTCACTTACAGCACACTGATGATCACAGCGATCATGTACAGTCATGGCCAAAAGTTTTGAGAATTATACAAATATTAATTTTTACAAAGTCTACTGCTTCAGTTTTTCTAATAGCAATTTGCATATACTCCAGAATGTTATAAAGAGTGATCAGCTTAACAGCAATTACTTGCAAAGTCAATATTTGCCTAGAAAATGAACTTTATCCCCCAAAACACATTTCAACATCATTGCAGCCCTGCCTTAAAAGGACCACCTAACATCGTTTCAGTGATTGCTCCATTAACACAGGTGTGGGTGTTGATGAGGACAGGGCTGGAGATCAATCTGTCATGATTAAGTAAGAATGACACCACTGGACACTTTAAAAGGAGGCTGGTGCTTGCCATCATTGTTTCTCTTCTGTTAACCATGGTTATCTCTAAAGAAACACGTGCAGTCATCATTGCACTGCACAAAAATGGCCTAACTGGGAAGAGTATTGCAGCTAGAAAGATTGCACCTCAGTCAACAATCTATCGCATCATCAAGAACTTCAAGAAGAGAGGTTCCATTGGTGCCAAAAAGGCTCCAGGGCGCCCAAGAAAGACCAGCAAGCGGCAGGACCGTCTCTTAAAAGTGTTTCAGCTGCGGGATGGGGCTACCAGCAGTGCAGAGCTTGCTGAGGAATGGCAGCAGGCAGGTGTGAGTGCATCTGCACGCACTGTGAGGCGGAGACTCTTGGAGCAAGGCCTGGTCTCAAGGAGGGCAGCAAAGAAGCCACTTCTCTCCAGAAAAAACATCAGGGACAGACTGATATTCTGCAAAAGGTACAGGGAGTGGACTGCTGAGGACTGGGGTAAAGTCATTTTCTCTGATGAATCCCCTTTTCGATTGTTTGGAACATCTGGAAAACAGCTTATTCGGAGAAGAAGAGGTGAGCGCTACCACCAGTCTTGTCTCATGCCAACTGTAAAGCATCCTGAAACCATTCATGTGTGGGGTTGCTTCTCAGCCAAGGGAATCGGCTCTCTCACAGTCTTGCCTAAAAACACAGCCATGAATAAAGAATGGTACCAGAATGTCCTCCAAGAGCAACTTCTCCCAACCGTCCAAGAGCAGTTTGGCGCTCAACAATGCCTTTTCCAGCATGATGGAGCACCTTGCCATAAAGCAAAGGTGATAACTAAATGGCTCAGGGAACAAAACATAGAGATTTTGGGTCCATGGCCTGGAAACTCCCCAGATCTTAATCCCATTGAGAACTTG
Organism: Leptodactylus fallax; assembly: GCA_947044405.1. Taxonomy (NCBI): domain Eukaryota; kingdom Metazoa; phylum Chordata; class Amphibia; order Anura; family Leptodactylidae; genus Leptodactylus; species Leptodactylus fallax. Next base: position 6,500 of record CAMRHE010001066.1, on the reverse strand, counting down.
TGGTCAATCATCAAGAGACGGGTGGACAAACAAAAACCAACAAATTCAGACAAAATTAAAGCATTGATTCTGCAAGAATGGACTGCTATCAGTCAGGATTTGGTCCAGAAGTTGATTGAGAGCATGCCAGGGAGAATTGCAGAGGTCCTGAAGAAGAAGGGTCAACACTGCAAATATTGACTTGCTGCATTAACTCATTCTAACTGTCAATATAAGCTTCTGTTACTCATAATATGAATGCAATTCTATTTCTGTATGTGATAAAAACATCTGACAAACACACATAAAAACCAGAGGGCAGCAGATCATGTGAAAATATAATATTTGTGTCATTCTCAAAACTTTTGGCCATGACTGTATATGTAGATAGGACACAGAATCCACCAGTCACAATAGAGCATTTTACAGCTTTCTGTGCAATGATATATGTGAGAAATTTATGAAACTGTCTAAAAGAAAAAACTGCTTTTGTTCTCCACTGCAACCGATCCCAGTGCAGCTTTCATTTCTTAAATAGTAAAATAAAAAATGCCGTATGGTTATGGGAAACAACAACATTTTTCATAAATCTGTTTTACAATCTATACATTTGTCTCATTTCTTATCTTTAGAATTCCTTGCTGGTGGGAAGCATTCCGGACTTTGACTGTACAGATGTCTTGACTGACAGTGATCCCAACATCTTGCTCTCTGATGCACACCGTAGTGACAGACCTCTGACAGGTAATACCTGAGCAGGAAATTAAGAACATTTTCATCAATAAAAATACAGCAAAGTCAGGGCCACACAGGACAAGTACTCCGCAGAGCGTTGCGGTGAAATTCTGCAGACTGCTGTCTGAAAAGCTGGCTGTAGTTCTCCTATATCTTTCATCCTATGCATTTTCTCAGAGAAAGTTGACTAACCCCTAATCCCTGACTAATTCTGGCTAATCCTATCCACACATTGCAGAAAAAAACCCACTGCTGAAAAGTGCGTTTTCAAAAATGGCCGCGTTTTTGAAAATTGCAGCATGTCAAATATACCTGTGAAAACCCTTGCATTTTTTTTTTTTTTTGCTGCATCTTCCTTCGTGGGGCCTTAGCCAAATGATATGTACACACAGAGGAATTTGGAGCTGACTAGTTGTAAATGTCACCTGAAATTCCAACTATTTCATTGGGAGGCAGATGCAGATTTTTTCCTCTAGCTGATTTTTTTAATCTAGCGGAATATATAAGCATCATGCTTGATTTTCAGGCAATTTCTGCCTGTAGCGGAAAAACACTGACTGGCCAATGCAGAATATGCAGATGAATGGATTTGGTTAAGCGGAAAGATTTGGCTTCTAAATTTTTCATCTTCTATCAATTCTGCCGTGCAAATTCTGCCGTTTTTGCAAAGCCTTTGCAATACACACCTTAAGGCTGAGGCCCCATGTTGCGGAAAAGCTGCGTTTCTTTTGCAGATTTTGCTGCAGTTTTTTGAGCCAAAATTAGGGGTGGGATGAGCAGATGGGAGAAGTATAAGAAATTCCTTTATATTTCCCATTCCTTTTTCCTTTCCTTCCCATTCCTTTTTTCCTTTCCCACTCCTTGGTTTGGCTTAAAAAAGCGCCGCAAAATCTGTAACAAAATAAGGTGCTTTTCTGCAACGTGGCGTTTTAGCCTAAGAGTGTACATATATCCGGATGGTGATGATTTTGCTATATGATTCCTGTCATATAGATTCATATTTTATGCTCACCATTTTTATACAGGTGGCAGAAGTGGTATTTGCTGGCCCACCTTTGCCTCTGGCCATAATGCAGCGCCTGAACACCCAATGGCAGGAACAATGAGCTATAATGCCATCGGTGGCCTCATGACCGTGGAAGGTAAACTGCTCTTTTATACTGCTATTATCATCTTATAAAAGATTTGCATTTTTTTTATATTGCGGAGATAAAATGTAATTCTTGTTTCGTTTTAAGATACAACATTTGTGGGATACAAATCTGTATGTTCTGGACAATCCAATGTGATGTTCATGACAAGTCCAGAAAGTGAAGATTTGCAGCACCCGGTGGAAGTCTCCAGAATAACTACTTCGGACAGTTCTGAGAATGACAAAGTCTTTATCCATCGACCAGATGTATCGTAAGTAACTGTACTACAAGAAACAAGTGTCTTTGCATTGATAAATTACTTTTTGCAATATTGTTTTTTGTTAAAAATATTACAGAAAAAATTTAAATGGAACTATGCCACCCATCTCCCCAAGTTGAAAGGATCTGACAACATGAGACCACCCTACTCTTTCCAGGGTTGGTAGGTTTACCACGTGTAGGGAACTGCCATTTCTACTAGTATATAATGTATCTGGCTTCTTTGCCCCTGCAGTTTGGCTTCAGAGACCCCAGGCATTTAGTGCAAGTTTTGTTTTGTAAATACAGTGAGTCAGACACATGTGAGGCAGAGCTGCTGGGGGGAGAGATGTGAGCAGAGCTGCTGAGACAGACATGTTATGTCTGGGGGAGTCTAAGAGCCACTGGTTCCTCTTTACTTCACAGTATATAGTTAGGTATGTGTTACCCCCTATATACTCACAGGACCTAGCTAGTAACCGTAGTTAGGGATCCATATATATATATACAGTTCAGGGCAGTGATAGGTTAGGCTTCCGAAGGCCAACTAGCTAGTTAGAGGCCCGGTGGCACTAGTAGTTTAGCTGGCAGGTTAAGGACTCAGTGTTAGGGTAGTCAGGCCTGCATCTACTGCCGTCACCGTCGCCCTGTTTGCTGCCTGTGAAGAATCTCACCATCATCATCATCATCTCCTTATCGGCTGTCTGTCATCTCCTGGAAGAATCCGAGGATCCACAGTCATCCACAGGGGCCCCTGCATCTCTTCTGTTGCCTGGAGGTATTGTGCACTGGACTCTTGCTATATATCTATATATATACCCGGGTATATAACCTAAGACGGTTGAGGACTTGCTGGTTGTTGTAGTATTGCTGTGTTCTGAGTATATTTTATGTATGTATTATTACCCTGTTGTTTCTTATAAAGCTACTGTTATAACCTTATGTGGTATCTGTATGTATTCTTCAGACTGTGAGATTAGTACAGTGATCCTTGTTAAGGCTACTAACTGTATTTCATGGGTAAGTCCCAGGAAGAGATCCTCCCTGTAATACAGAGGCTCTATCCTGGGTGGAGGCACTGATATATTTCATATATGTTCCCACTCTTCCCTTCAGCGAAGGCTTCAGGTCCCATTATACATACAGGTCAGCGCCAGAGTCTGTTGCGGGAGGGATAATACTCATACCCCCCCCCCCCCAAATAGGGCTACACTTGTAACGGACAATAGCAATGGACACTACTGACGGTCACCAACGGTTTAGAAGTGGGAATAGTCATTGATATGGAGAAGCGATATAGCTCAGAGGGGAACCTCCCACTAGCTACTACATGGGATTACCGACCTCCTGTTCCTCCCCTGGTTCAGGTAAAGGAAGAACCCCGCTCAGCCAGTTACCCCCCCAGTATGGCCGTCGCTAGCAGTTCCTCTAGTGACAGTGCTATTAGCACTTTAGCCAGGCTGACTGAAATGTTAGCTCAGGGCCTGCAGGCCACTCACTACAAGAAACTAAAAGTATTCTCTGGTAATGTCCCAGTACCACAAGGGGAGGAAAACTTTGAGATATGGAAAGAACATACTCTCCAATGCCTGAAGGAATGGTCTTGCTCTGAAGAAGGCAAGCGGCAGCGTATCAGTGAAAGTTTGCGGTCTCCTGCTGCAGAATTGATCCGCTTGTACAGAGACTCTCATGAAGGAGTGAGTGCATTGGACTATATACAAGTACTGTCTGATCACTTTGAGCCATACTATGACCTTGCCCAGATGGTTGCTGATTACCGAATGGTTCGTCAAAAAGAAGGGGAAAATGTCTCTACTTTTATTAACCGTTTACAGCTACTTCTTTCACGTCTGGTGTACCACGCAGCTATATCTACTTCAGAGGTAGACGCTCTGAGAACCAGTCAGTTGGTGAGAGGGTTACAACCTCATCATCCTCTTGCTCAAGTACTCAAGGTCTTACTATCTGATAGAGTCCTTCCATTTCCTGACTTAATGAAGTTAGTGAAGAAACAAGAAGCTGACATTAGTTTTAGTACCCCTAAGAAAGCGAAAAGCATCTCTAAAGAAGATGTTGTTCCTAATTCAAACAAGGACAAACCAGTGGAGCGGTCAGAACTTAGACAGTCCGCCACTCCACCCACTGCCACTCAACGGAGGAAGGATGCTAGAACCTGTTATAAATGTGGTCAGACGGGCCATACTGCCAGACAGTGTACGGAGGACAGTGAGGGATTGAGACACAGTGCTGTCTTCTCTATTCAGAATCAAAGACACCGAAGGAAGGCGGGCCGAGTAAAGACCAGAGGCGCTATCGCGGGCTCCAGGTCCGTTGTCAAAGTCACTGTCAATGGTCATGCCGCTCCTGCCCTGTTTGATACAGGATCTCAAGTGACCCTGATTTATCGCTCGTTCTACCAAAAGTATCTGAGGGATATACCTCTTCAGTCTACAGGACAAATGAAATTGTGGGGGCTTAATTCAGGATCATATCCTGTAGATGGCAGCCTACAAGTAGTTATAGCTGTCCCTGAATTAGAAGATCAGAGTGTCGCTCCCATGAAGATTACGGCTCTTGTCTGTCCTGATACAGGGGATTCTTGTGCAGCTCCTGTGATACTTGGCACTAATTGTCCCGCAGTGCATTATGCTTTTCAGAAGTTTCTTGGAAGAGATTGGAACCCTGCAGCTCAGCCGGTGAATATATCTTCTGATCTTAGAGAACTCTGTGATGCCCTGTCTACTGGCTATCGACATGGAATGGTATATCATATCGGTGAGAGAACCGTGGAAGTTCCTGCCGGCGGGGAGAGAGTTCTGAGAGTAGCCTCCAGCATTGCTCCCGATTTGCTTGAAGGGGGGAGTTATGTCCTTATGGAAACCCCTGAAGAAATGATTAACCAGAATGGCTGGATGGTGATCCCGGAGAGAAAGGACTGGAGAAATAAAGTGGAGTTATCTACCTGTGTGACAGTGAGGAACTGTTCACCGCATCCGATCGTAATTGGACCATACCAGAATGTGGCCCACTGCTACCCTGTGCTTGGAGTAAATCCATACGCTGAAGTGTGCAGGATTCAAATCCGAGATGCAATCCCTAATCTCAATCTTGACTTGAGTGATCCACATTTACCAGAGGCCTGGAATCAGCGACTGACACAGAAGTTGTCTGAATTATCGGAAGTGTTCTCCATGGATGATATGGATGTAGGTTGTGCTAAAAGTGCTCAACACACTTTCCGATTGACCGATTCTACTCCTTCCGGGAGCGACCACGGAGAGTTGCTCCAAAGGATGTTGATGAGTTAAGACAGACTCTACAGCAAATGAAAGGTCAGGGGATCATTGTGGACAGTAAGAGCCCCTATGCCTCACCTATTGTGGTGGTAAGAAAAAAATCTGGAGCAATTCGCCTATGTGTGGATTACAGAACTCTGAACCGGAGAACCTTACCTGATCAGTATACACTGCCAAGAATTGAAGAAGCTCTGGAAGCTCTGAATGGAAACTGTTGGTTCACAGTGCTGGACCTAAGATCGGGATACTATCAAGTCCCAATGGCACCTGAGGATCAGGAAAAGACAGCCTTCATATGCCCCTTGGGTTTCTTTCAGTTCACTCGTATGCCGCAAGGTACAAAAGGTGCGCCAGCAACGTTCCAAAGGTTGATGGAAAGAGTGTTAGGTGATTTAGTGCCCCGGGAATGCCTTGTATATCTTGACGACATTATTGTGTTTGGAAAGACGCTTGAAGAACATGAAGAACGACTCATGAGAGTACTCCAACGCTTAAAAGAAGAGGGGCTGAAGTTGTCGGCTGACAAATGCAAATTTTGTAGATCTTCGGTCACTTATGTAGGTCATATTGTTTCTGCTGAAGGAGTTGCTACCGATCCTGGTAAGATTGAAGCTGTGGTGAATTGGCCCCCGACCGCAAAATATTATGGAGTTGCAATCTTTCTTGGGGTTTTGTGGATTCTATCGACGATTTGTGGAAGGATATTCAAAAATTGCTCGAGCCCTCCTCGACCTGTTGAAGAGTGATGCAGGAGATCCGGGAAAGAAGAAAGGGTCTTCCAAAAGCCTTTTTGGCGATAGGTGGACTGCGGATTGTGAAGAAGCATTTAAGTTGTTGAAGAAGAAATTGACAGAAGCTCCCGTTCTGGCTTATGCTGATGCACAGAAGCCATATGTGCTACATGTAGATGCCAGCTTTGAAGGATTAGGTGGCGTGCTGCACCAAGAATACCCGGCCGGGTTACGGCCCATAGCTTTCATAAGTCGAAGTCTTTCTCCCAGCGAGAAAAATTATCCAGTACATAAATTGGAGTTTTTGGCGCTCAAGTGGGCCATTGTTGATAAATTACATGACTATTTATACGGAGCTACGTTTGAAG